>VIIQ02000317.1:0-87652 GCA_007449985.2 Desmodesmus armatus
CCTAAACCCTAAACCCTAAACCCTAAACCCTAAACCTAAAACCTAAACCCTAAAACCTAAAACCTAAAACCTAAAACCTAAACCCTAAACCCTAAACCCTAAACCCTATGTCTGCAGGCATAACTGGAGGCCACATGTCACAGTTGAAAACCCTAAACCTAAACCTAAACCCTAAACCCTAAACCCTAAAACCCCTGCGACAGCAGCAGCGCTTGGCTACAGGTCAGACATGGGACGCTCAGCGCAGGTCATGGTGGCATTGGGGGATTACATCGTAGGAAAGCTCTCAGAGCAGCAGGGAGGTCAGGGTTTGGGAGGCATGTTGGGGCCAGCGCCACCTGGGGCAGGCATGCAGCAGATACCTCCTGCTGCAGGTGCTGCTGCTGCTGCTGCTGCTGTTGGGGACGCAGCTGGGGGCGAGAGCAGCGTGGCTGAGCCTGGCCCTGTGCCTGCAATGAGCGCCTTCTCCACCTTCCGGCAGTACACCAGCTGGTACACTGATGAGCAGGCCCCCGGCTACAGCCAGACACGGATAGAGCTTGAGAAGGTAGGCTCCAGCTGGCGCAAGGGGTGTGACAAGCGCCGCTGGAGCGACCACAGGATGCTCTGGGGAGTTGTGAAGGGCAGGACCAAGCAGCTGACAGCAGCACACAGTGCCGATGACATCGCCAGCTACGCAGATGCAGCAGCAGCGCTGGACTTGGAGTACAAGATGAAGCCCTCGGCTTACTTGACCAAGTACCTCAAGATGAAGGGCACCAAGGTGGCAGCAGAGAGTGACAGCAGCAGCGGCCTGGTAGCTGCTGGCCAGGCAGCTGCAGCTGCTGGTGCTGCACGGCCCGGCAGGCCCAAGCGGCGCCGGCAGCAGGTGCAGGGGGAGGGGGAGGAGGGGGCAGCAGGGGAGGCACAGGAGCAGCAGCCGCCGCGGGCGAGGGCCAGGGCTGGCAGCAGGGCTGGCAGGGCCAACCAAAGGAGCAGGGGTTGTGGGCCGGCAACACGTTGTTAATAATTGTTTTGGGGGCGCAAGATGCCAGGTTGTGGTGCAAGTTGGTCGTTGGCTGATCTTGAAGTTGTTGTTGTGATCACCGAGTTTGATCGATCCTTCAGTCGTTGATGTTATGCGTCCGCATAGCCCCTTACCAGTTGCAGTATTGTTTCTGTTGTAAATTAATGATCGAACGCGCTGCATATATCATTGCTTGTGCTTTGGTGCCACGTCAGGTTTACTGGGTGACTGTCTGCTGTGAGCGGCCAAATGCAGTCCAGCACTGGGGGGGTGTGAGGGCATTGAGGAGGGGGTGCTAAGGCATGAGCCAGTCATGGTGGGGGCAGGGAGTCCGCACAGGTCCGCACCGGTCATTGCCTGAGGGTCCGCTTAGGTCCGCCAGTGGTCCGCACACTTTCCCTAACTGCATGCAAGCTGTACACAGTTGCACACCACACTGGCTTGCTGCTCCTTCACCATAGCTAGTCAAACTGCTCACAGCTGCTACTTGACTGGACCCACAAGTCATGCACACAGGACAAGGCAGCAAGTCATGCAAGCATGCTCAGTCACAGGGTGTTGAGCCACAAGTGTTGCTACTTCGGCAACATGCATGTATTCGGCATGACACAAGCTACTCTGTCGAACACCAACCTCCAGCCAGAATTTCGGTGGGTTTACAGGCCCCCAAGTATGTCCTCGTGAATATGAGGGGAGTGAGGTGGGGCACGAGTGCCACTAGACCCCCATGCATGCATGTGCCGTCCTCACAGGACGCCAGGCTGATGGAAGAAGATTCTATAGCGTAACTACACCAAGGGTGTGTGTAGTAGATTCAACTTTAACTTTAACATGTTGTGCACGGGGGCAGGTGGAACATGGGCTTGATGCGTCACCAGTGTTCATGGCACTTACAGCACCCAGGACACCCAGTGTCATACCCGATTGGGTCATGCATCCGATTGGGGTTGCACTGCTGTGCAATATCAGTTGAGGTGTGTTGGAGAGCATTCACATGGCTTGTGGTGCCCTAAGACAGGTTTTCACTCAGAGTGCCAGGTGGCACTTGCAGTGCCTGTTATGTCTGTTGAGATTCTGCACTCACAACATAAGGCTGCGCGCGTGCCGTGCACCGGCACGCGTTGAATCACACACACACACACACACATACAAGCTTAGGATCAGGAATATCAGGCTGAGGCCGCCAGCCAAGGGCTGAGCGGCCTAGAGCAGTCAAGATGTAATCCATTCATCCAAGTCCGGGCACAGGCCCATGTGTGCTTCCATTCTCCGAATGATACGCGTCCAGATCTCGGTTTGCAGGCACGAAAGGTTACCAAGCAATGGACAACTAGCTGTGCGGTGTTCCCCTGGCTGCGGGGGTAGTAGGAATAGTGATGGGCAGCCACACCCAAGGCACCCAGGGCACCTAGGGCACTCAGGTCACCTAGGGCACCCAGGGCACCTAGGGCACCCACGGCACCTGGGGCACCCACGGCACCTGGGGCACCCAGGGCACTCAGGGCACCTAGGGCACCTAGGGCACCTAGGGCACCTAGGGCACCTAGGGCACCTAGGGCACCTAGGGCACCTAGGGCACTCAGGGCACCTAGGGCACCCTGGGCACCTAGGGCACTCCGGGCACCTAGAGCACCAAGGGCACTCAGGACACTCAGGGCGCCTACGGCACCTGGGGCACCTAGGGCAACCAGGGCACTCAGGGCACCTCGGGCACTTGGGGCACCTGGGGCACCTGGGGCATCTGGGGCACCAGGGGCACTTTGGGCACCTGGGGCACCTGGGGCATCTGGGGAACCTGGGGCACCTGAGGCACCTGGGGCACCTGGGGCACTTGGGGCACTTGGGGCACTTTGGGCACCTGGGGCACCTCGGGCACCTCGGGCACCTGGGGCACCTACAGCACTTCGGGCACCTGAGGCACCTAGGGCACCTGGAGGGAGGGGATGGCAGGGTTTAGGGTTTGGGGGGTCGAGATGGAGACACGGGTGGGCCACCAAGTAGGAAGAAGAGAACTGGGGAAAAAGTTGAAACATGCGGCAACTGCAAGCCCCTTGAAGTGATAGGCAAACGTGTGCCGCTCAGCGGCACACTTTCACGGTGAAAGTGTAGGTTGAAGAGGGTAGGTGATGTTTGTTTTACATGCAGTGTTTGCTCCCCCCTACTCGCCCGCCCCTCCCTTCCTCCCCCTTCTACATCTTGGTCCTGGGCCGAGGATCAGGACCAAGAAGGTAGAAGGAGGAGGAAGGGGAGGAGCAGGCGAGTACAGGGGGGGGGGGCGAACACTACAGCAACCTTGCACGACCCTCAATCGAGTACTACACAGATGACAATCTCCCAGCCAGGGGGGCACGGCTCACCAGGCGGGAGGTCCCCACCACCTCCTGCTGTTGCACCCCCACCGGCTCAGCAGGCTGCTGCACTCGGCTGCTGCCGATAGATACCTGAGCTGCTGCTGCCTTGCGCTCCTCCAGCAAGCTGCCGAGGCGAGCGGTCACGTCAGCATCAGCATGCATGGAAGGAGGGCGGGGGGGGGGGGGGGGGGAGGGGGGGCAGGAGCAAATCGTGCGCCAAAAGATCGGGCCTTTCTAGGGCGTTGTTCTACTCATGAACTTCTTGCTACTCTGCGTGTTGAAGTAGCCTCTGTCGAAACTGCTATGCTAAAGGGGCTCACGAGCAGCAGCACACCACACACAGGCGGTTGACGCTTTTGGGACCCTCATCTCACAGCTTATTCAATTCCCCCAACACACACGTCCCTCCCCTCCCCCTCACTTGCTCCATTGCGACGCCACATGGACTCCCTTTCTGCTGCTACACTACCACGAGCACCGCATTGTAGACACAAGGGACGCAAACAAATACACTGTGACCATACAACAGCACCACCACACCAGCAGCAGTGCACCCCCACCTTGCGTTCAGGGTCGCTGCTTCAGACCCTCCCAACCGCATCGCTGTGAAGGCCACAGACCACACACACCCGGGGTGATCAAGAACTTGCAGGTAGGAGCCGCCAGCATTCTACGGCCGCAGGGTGTTGTCTTCGCTGCCTGGTGCAGGACGGGTAGAGGGAAGGCGAGCATGCAGCAGCAGGGCAAAAAGCTGGAGGCCAGTGTTGGTTACAGCCGGAGAGTACCTACATCCAGTCATGTGTCCACGTGTCGCTCAGATAGGAAAGGACGTGCCCCCCCCCCCCCCCTGTTGTACAAGCGTCCCACCTGCTTTTGGGTCGGGTAGAAGAATGCCCCAGGCAGGGATGTCCCACTGCACAAGGGCAATTCCAGGCATTGAGCTACATCACGGCATGCAGACACACTCAAGCTGCATGCCCACCCTGAACACATCCACCTGATTGAAGTTCACCCAATGGTGATGTTGCCAGGTTGCATATGCAGGCGGACACATCCCCCCATCCACTACCCCATAACCATGGCCCAAAGGACTGCAATTATCTGGCATATAGGCACACCCATGCTTCATCGCATGCATGTCCATGTTCACCCAATGTGATGGTGCCGTTGCAAGTGACTTTTACGCGGTAGTTGTACACACAGGTGGTGCCAATTGGGGGGAGTAAACGTGAATGGGGGCAACAACAATTATGCACCCTTTTGAACATGCCAACTTAGCGCATGAGCTCCGTCTGGACCCGATGCGGTGGTGCCATTGCCAGCGGTTGGCACGTGGGACACGATGGCGCCGTAGTGCCACTCGGCGACAGTGTCTTTGTGTGTGTAACCATTCACTGCCCCCCCCCCCCCCCTGGGATGCTGCCGTATGGATTTCACTTGGATTGCACATGAACCTCACGTGAACCTCACATGTAATTCACATGGACTTCACATGACTTCACATGGATTTCACATTACTTCACATGGATTTCACATGGATTTCACATGGACTTCACATGGATTTCACTTGACTTCACATGGGCTTCACATGGATTTCACATGGATTTCACATGACTTCACATGGACTTCACATGTATTCTACATGACTTCACATGGACTTCACATGGATTTAGTGTGGCCCAACAGTTCAACCAGCACATCACCCTCAGGGCTCCACACACGCAAGATGCAGTCGTGGGACCCACTCACAAAGCCAATGCCTGGCAGAACACACACACACCCCTGGGAGGTGGGGGTGGGGTGGGGTGGGGTGGGGGGGGGGGGTGGAGTGGTGGGTGGGGGAGGGGGGACAACAACTTGACTCCACCAAGTCAAACATGCTGAGGCAGCTGAGGCCCAGAAACTGCACCAACCAACGGCGACCCCGATTTGCCTACGGCGGTGGGCAGTGCTGCCGCTGCACCCCCCGACCAGCATCAACGGCTCTGCCGCCCATTCCAAGCCTGTGGGAGTGTTGACATAATATAGGGACAGCCGCCCACCGAGCGGCATGGCCAACACATGCCCTGAGAGGGAGCTGGGGTTGTCTAAGTGGGCCTTTGAGACAAGTGGCAGTGGCATCAACCTCTTGGGAGGGGGCAGCAATGGTGCTGCTGGGACTTTGGGACCGGTCTCGACAGCTGTGGAGCCCCTTCCAACGCTGGATTCGTATGTTGATGGTCTAAATATTCACTCCTCCGATGTTGCATGAGCAGCCAATGAGGATTGAGGCAGCTGAGGCCCAGAAACTGCACCAACCAGCAGCGACCCCGATTTTGCCCAAGGCGGTGGGCAGTGCTGCCGCTGCACCCCCTGACCAGCCTCAACGGCTCTGCCACCCATTCTAAGCCTGTGGGATTGTTGACATAATATAGGGACAGCCTCCCACCGAGCGGCATGGCCAACACATGCCCTGAGAGGGAGCTGGGGTTGTCTAAGTGGGCCTTTGAGACAAGGGCGCATCACCCTCTTGGGAGGGGGCAGCAATGGTGCTGCTGGGACCCTTGGACCGGTCGCAACAGCTGTGCAGCCCCTTCCAACGCTGGATTCGTATGTTGATTGTCTAAATATACACTCCTCCGATGTTGCATGAGCAGCCAGTGAGGATTGAGGCAGCTGAGGCCCAGAAACTGCACCAACCAGCAGCGACCCCGATTTTGCCCAACTTGGGCAGTGCTGCCGCTGCACCCCCCGACCAGCATCAACGGCTCTGCCGCCCATTCCAAGCCTGTGGGAGTGTTGACATATCATAGGGACAGCCGCCCACTGAGCGGCATGGCCAACACATGCCCTGCGAGGGAGCTGGGGTTGTCTAAGTGTGCCTTTGAGACAAGTGGCAGTGGCATCACCCTCTTGGGAGGGGGCAGCAATGGTGCTGCTGGGACTTTGGGACCGGTCTCGACAGCTGTGCAGCCACTTCCAACGCTGGATTTTCATGTTGATGGTCTACATACACACTCCTACGAAGTTGCATGCCCAGCCAGTGATCAGCCAGTGAGGGAGAGGCAGCTGAGGCCCAGAAACTGCACCAACCAGCGCCGACCGGATTTTGCCCTGAAGGTGGTGGGCAGTGCTGCCGCTGCACCCCCCGACCAACCTCAGCGGCTCTGCTGCCCATTCCAAGCCTGTGGGCGTGTTGACATCATACAGGTGCCTACCACCGAGCGGCATGGCCAACATACTATTTCGCCTTGATTTCTCCTGATGTGTATGTAAAGGGTATAGGTTCGCACAAGTCAGTGGCCAGTGTTGTTGCTGCATGCCCCAACCGTCCTCAGTGGCGTCATTATGATACAACAACAGCATGTCGAATAGTCTGCGTTTCCACTCACGACTGTGGGCCGTTACAACAGCAACCAACCCACAACAACACCAACCCGGCGGTACCAGACCAATCATTCAAGGAACCCAACATACACGCATAGGTCCCACACTGGCATGCGGGATTGCAACTACTTTGCGGTGTCCACCAGATGCACCTTTCAAGCGTAGGAACGACCAGATGTTGGTTGCAATTTGCAGCACATTTGCTGCAAGGTATGCTGATTGACTGGCAGGGACTGGCTGGAACAGCTGTGTGTTGCAAGTCATCCAAAGATGTCCAAGAGACCTGAAGACACATTACACAGCAGCAATGGAGACGGTCAGGCCCACAACCAAAACTGCCGCGTGTGTATGGTGCAACAGAAATCCATGTGATCTTGGTACATGCACATTCCATGTGCGTTCACACAGTAATGGCGATCTGCCAACACAACCCAAGAACATGAAGGCCGTGCAGTGAACAGTGACAAAGCCTGGTGGGGTGGTCCGCCAGGCTGTAGGCATGTACTACATGAGTGTTGACGCATGCATCATGACCCACGAGTGCCTAAAGGGTGCCAAACATACTGTACATGCTAGGATGTCAGCTTGCTCACCTTGCAGTTCCTCAACAATTTCTGGTGTTGCTGTTGCAGGTGTGTCCTCTGCGGGTGTGTCCTCTGGGGGTGTGTCCCCTGCAGACAGAAGCTCCTCCCATGCTGAGAAGTCAAAGCTCTCCTCTCGGCCCACAATGTCCCAGAATGAGTCCTGCATGTTCAGGAAGCAAGGGCAATGACAAGGTGTGTGATCATGTGTGCTGGTGAACGGCACCAAGCGCACACAGGCAACATGACACAATACCCACGACACCCATGATCAAGAATGCCACGGTGTCACAGCAGCACAACACCGCAGCAGTAAGCGGTAGCAACAGTATAGTACAGGTAAGCGCGACAACACTCCAACCTTGGCACTAACCAGAATGCCACGGGCGCATGAGGGCCCCTGTGCCCTACTTGACTGGGAATAACACCGATGTTTGTGTTTTTTGGATAGATGCTGAGGCTGATGCCAATCCCGCAAGACAGTCGCACAGTTGCTGCCATAGTCTGCCCGAACCCCAGCACACTAAGCCCATGCTGATCACACACCTCCTTGCCAAACAGAGCGCCACTGCTGTCCACATGCTGAGGTAGCTGCTGCTGGCCGTTCAGCTCCGGTGGTAGTGTCACTGTTGTTGTTGCTGAGGATGGAGATGCTGGTGTGGCAGTCAAGCCATTGTTGAA
The DNA here is from genome assembly GCA_007449985.2 of Desmodesmus armatus. NCBI lineage: Eukaryota > Viridiplantae > Chlorophyta > Chlorophyceae > Sphaeropleales > Scenedesmaceae > Desmodesmus > Desmodesmus armatus. Next base: position 7,986 of record VIIQ02000317.1, read on the forward strand.
CAGTCCTGCAGGTCAGACAGTGTGTTCTTCAACCCTTGGAGGGTTACTGGCGACCTTGACTCTGTTCCGTGATGATTGGCGTGCGGCAGAGCCAGCAGCTGTATGCTGACATGTAACATGACAACGGGTCCTGAACACACACTGTCATCGAGCAGCTGTCCAAGTTGCAGCACAACAGGCTATTCTGAGCTCTGACAAGCAATTCCTGCACATACAAACAATACAGCCACAGATAGAAGCCACACACACCTGCAGCTTCTGATCCAGGCGTGTGCTGGGTAGCCACAGGGTAGGCAAAGGCAGGCACCTTCAGGGCAGGCAGGGGGTCGACTCCTGCCATCTCTCCAGTCGGTGCTGCATGAAAAAGCACAACACAAACAGGCAAACACACACAGCATGTCAGGTGATTCTTTTGCAGGGAACGTCCACCACCTTTACTGTGGCCGAGAGTCCTCTCAAGCATACTTTGCATGGCGGCACTATGCCTGCATGAAAGTGACTGACAGTCCTCATCCGTACCTGCTGGCACTCCAAGCTCATGTGCAGCATCCAGGAACTTGGGGGCTTGGGGGTAGCCTGCAGGTGGCTGTACTTGCAAGAAGGTGCCCTCTGCAGCATACCCAGCTGGAAAGCCACCGTAGGGTGGAGCTGCAAGGATGCCGTTGCTGCTTGCCTGCACAGCGGGTGCGGGTGCAGGAGACACACACACAAAAGTGGCATTGGGAGCAGTAGGGACACCTAAGAGCTTGCACTACGCAATGAAACAATACCCCGCTCAGAGCTGCACACTGAGCAGCTGAATGTAAACAGTACCTAGACGTGCTGACTGCCTGCTGCTAGCCTGCTGCTGTTTTGTGCAGACTGCATAGCCTGCTGCTGACTTGCTTGCGAAACCATGCAACAAACCCCTGTGCGCAGGCGGCATGCTTTGAATAGTTTCAATTCGAGTGAGGCACTGCAGACCCACCTGGATGCGAGGCGACAGCCATGCCGCCTGCTGAGGCATGACAAGCTGCGTGCCATGTTGCATGCCAACTGAATTACCAGCCACTCCAACCTGCACTCCTGTACCCTGCGCCTCTACCTGGCCTGCTGTTGCGCGCTGTGCCTGCATCTGCATCTGTAACTGCAACTGCTGCAGCTGCAGGAGCCCATTGTTCATCATGTTGGCTGTTGGCATGCCTGTGTTCAGGGTGCCACACACACTTGGGCCCAGTTTGCACCAGTGGACAGACAGCTGAGATGCCGCAGCTGTGCGCAATCTGTCTGTGAGTCAGCTCACCTGCAAGCGCCTGGTGTGCTGAACCCATGCCCAGCAGGGGGGAACCATAGCCAGCCTGCAGGACAAAGGAACAAGGCATGCCGATGCTCAACGCAGCGATGCAGCACCTGCGGTAGGCGCCAGGTGCATCATATCCAGGGCAGGACCCCAATCGACAGTACGATTGCTGGCCGCTGATGCAGCACATCACTCACGCTGCACCACAGCCACCTTCGTCAAAGAGGCAGGTTGCACCCACATGGCAAGAATGCTGATTATGACACCATATGTCACTTACAGTCCCAGGTACTGCTAAGTCCAGGGAGCAGCTGTGCTTTATGTGTGTAGATGAGTGGCATGCGACAGCTGACAGGCATTGGTGTTCAGCACTGCAGACACACCTGGAGACTGGGCGACAGCGATGACGCCTGCTGCTGCATGTAGTTGGTACCCACTCCACCCTGTGCTCCTGCAGCCCATGGCGCAACCTGCTGCCCTGCTGCATGCTGTGCCTGCATCAGCTGCCACTGCAACAGCCCTCCATTCATTGCTGGTGACAGTGGGGAACCTGCAGACAGGGCGGCAGTGACGTTTTGGTCTCAAAGCAACGCAGCAGCTGAGGGGCTGCAGCGGCAACGCTGTCTGTGAATCCAACACACCTGCAGGCGCCCGTCCTGCTGCTTTTGCGCGCCCCGTGGGGGTTGTGTAGCCAGCCTGCAGGGCAGACGGAACAAGGCGCAAGTGACAGTACGCCGCTCAGCCTGAAATCGGCATGAAAGCATATCACCTTCCTATGATGAGTGCTCCTGCAGAGATCTGGCACACATTACAGCTGTGCATGAAACCTGGTTGTGTTGGAGCAAGCGCGCAACTGCACAGCTGAAGCACACCCTTGTGCACCCCCTTGTGTGCAGCAGGAAGGTCCCTGCACGGCACCCATGCTGGCGTGCATGTCAGCAGGGTGGTGTGCCTGGTAAGTGATGCTCACCGTCATTGGTTTCATGGCTGGGATGCACTTCTTGGGAATGGTGCCGTCATGGTTGACATATGCTGGGGCCCTGTCCAGGCTGTAGGTGTGGCTGCCAGGCCAACTTGCTATGTGGCCTGGCGCAGCTGCCGCAGTTGCAGCAGCAGCGCTGCGACGGCTTGCAGCAGCTGCAGCAGCCCCTGAAGTGCCTGCAGCACAGACAAATCAGAAAAACTAATCACTGGTATGCACTTCAACTTGATTGAAAATGCAGGTGCTTGAGGATGATGTGACTGTCATGCTGTGCTGAGACCCACACGGTGTGCTGGCCCTTCCATCACCCAATGCAAATCGCCAACATAGCATCCTGTTGGTCTGCCCACGGTATGGAAAGAGCATGGTTGATCGCACACAGTTTGCTGGGGTGCAGAAGGCCACACTTGCCTGGCTTGCCTCGCTTGCCTCGCTTGCTGCTCGAATTGCTGGTAGGGGCAAAGTCAGGGTCATCCTGCACAGTCTTGGCCTGCAGGACACCAACAAGCACATGCTGAGAATCCATTTCGCAGTCTGAGAGACCTTTTTGTGCAGGAACTCTACTGATTGAATAAGCTGCCCTTTGGGTTGTCACGCACGCCAAGCTTTCTACCTGCACAGCAGCTGCCTTCAGGGGGTGAAGGCGCTGGTGAAGGTGAAAGCTGTCAGGCCGCACCTTCTTTTTGGAATTGCGCATTATGTGCTGTGAGATAGTTCGGGTGCCTTCAGCCAGTCAAAAAGTTGCTTTCAGTGCTGTCCCAATCAGCATGTCCTTCCTGCAGCAGCAGCACAGCAGTTCTGCAAGTGAGTGATTGAAACCCTGCCAGACCAGTGACAGGACACCAGCCTACGGCAACAGCCATGTGCAGATGTGAAACGCACGTTACCGTCCTCCTGGGTGGTGTGAAGCAATAGGGACCTGTGGCATCAGACAGGACCAGGATCAGCTCCATATCCCCGACCAAAGCCATGCTGCTGTCGTCTGCTGCCTGACACGTCTTGCATTCATAACATCACTGTGGCTGCTGGTGGCTGCAGCAGAAGGCTGCCTTGCCTTTGTGAGCACAGCGTGTGTTGGGACAGTTTTGTCAGTTGTGCTGTTCTGTAGGGACACTGATGACGCTGTTGTGGACTTTGTCTGCCTCACAAACTATCAAAGGACATCAAAACGATATGATATGCTGTGCAGAAAGCAAAGTGCGATGCCCAGCAGTGTCTTGGTGGGGTTCAACAGGTCTTGGGGCAGGACAAGAGCCATGAATGAACGTGGGCACTCTACCCCAGATTTGTCCCAGGAATATGTCCTGATGTTTGATGTGTCAAACCTTCTTGGCCAACAACAGCTTGAAAATCGGAATGAACTTGTATTTTCTGAGATGGACTTTGAAGTGGCATGTAGCCTTCCGGCGTTCCGTGAACTATTTTAGAGATGCAAACAACTTCCAGTTCCAGATCCAAAAAGAAGATCACAAGGGCGGGTTTGTAGTACTTCATCACGGGGTGGGACCTTGATCACACGAATGAGGTCCGGGTGGCCTCCCATCCAGCGCGATGGGTTTGAGAGTGGCATCCCATCTAGCGCGATGCATCCCCACTCACTGGCTCAGCTTGAGTGCATTGTGTGAGGTGTCCTTCTGTTGAACACAGCATCACTGTCACTGCAGTGTGACTGCTGCTGATACATTCTGAGGTTCTCATTTGGGAGCACCCATTCACCATGTCCAGCTGAGTCTACTCCTCACGTCATGTCGGGGGTTGTGTTGCTGCTGTTGCTGTGTGGATCAGCAGCTGCAACATTAGGGGGTTCTCAGCTTGACTGCTCGAAGGTCAGCAGCGGCTGCACCGCTTGCCACAACCAACCCCTCAGGTCACAGTCATCGACTCAAGCACTGAAGCAGGCCCCGGACACGATCACTGACAGTGCTAGCTTGCCTGCCAGCAGCAGTGACCGGCAGTATGTCATTAGTGCCAGCAGCAGCGATGCTATCGCTGCTAGTACCAGCCCATCCAGCCAAGAGCAGGACACCGCAGTCGCTCAGCACCACAACAGCGGAAGCTGGGGAAGCAGCAGCAGTGGCTACTGGGGCGGTTACTCGGGTGGGGGCAGTACAGAAGGGACCCCAGGCTATGTGCTTTCCTGCACCTCCTGCGACACCAGCAGGGGCTACCAGCTTGTCACTGCAGTCAACGGCACCAAGCATTGCGGTGAGTCGCAATAAGCTTTACAGCCTTGGTATTGTAGCAGCAAGCTTTGATTGCTGCATGTGAATGGGTGGGTTTGAGTGCTGTAGTCAGTCACTCTGAGATGAGTTCGCCCACCTTTGAACCATTGTCAAACACCGCTTCAGCATTTCACGGTGTGGTCAGCCCCATCACGGTGAGGTCAGCCCCATCACAGCTTTGCAGAACTGGGGTGGACCCATTGAGGCTCGATCCACCTGTGGACTGTCTGCATCCTCAATTCCTGCATTACTTCAATTTTGTGCAGGCTGCATGCCCCGCCATGGTGTGGTCCCTTCCAGCAGTGCCAGCACCCGCAGTGCAGCTGTAGCTGCAGCATGGGCCAGCAGCTATGTCAGGAGCTTCACATGCAGGGCCTGCAGCCCCAACGCAGTGCCCTTCCTGCCCGGCTCAAACCTGCTGGTGGCCTGGAATGCTGCCACGTGGAGCATCAGGTGTCAGGGCACCAGCAGCAAGACGCTGCTTACATCACCTGCAGGCAGCCTAACCTTGCCTGGGCCCCACCCCACTCGAGGCAGTGACCACTACCCTGGTGGCAGCTCTGTGGCTGCTGGGGCTCAGCCGGGCACAGTTGTGCTTGAGGCCAGTGCGGCAGCAGCACAAGCCGAAGGTGTGCATGAGGCCGCACACGCCACGGCAGATGCGACAGCGGCAGCAACAGCCACTGCAATGGCAGACATATCAGCTGTGCAAGCAGCACACGCACAGCACATGCAGGACTGGTACAACTGCGGCAGGCGCCGCAAGCGGGGCAGCAGCAGCAGCAGCAGCAGCAGCAGCAGCAGCAGCAGCAGCAGTGGAGGCACTGGCAGTGGTGGCGGCTCCTACGTTGTGGCGCCTTGGTGGCCAGGTCAATGCATTGACTGCAGCGTGGTGGACTCGATAGCAGACCCCACTGGAACTTTCTGCAGTAAGTTGATATATGCCATTGGTGTTGCAAGCTTGAAGGCTTCTCAATGCTTACTGCTGACGCTGCTGAAGTCACGGGAATATGGTGTAGGCAGCTGCATTGTCAAGGCGTTGCTGCACTGCCTACGACCAATGCTAGTTACTAGGTCTCAGCATGTTTAAAAGCTGCTCATCTTTGTGTACTTTTGTGTCTCTTGCTGCTCCGCAGTGTGTGGTTCAGTAGCACCTCCACAGGTAAGCCTTTGATTGGTAACACAGCTGATAGTGCGCCAGCTCAAGGGTGAATCTGAGTTGTCCACAACAGGAATGAGGAGCTGTTTCAGCAGGCCAAAACTACCAGCACTCACCACCAGGGTAGTAGCCAAGCCAGCCGCAACCTTGCACCAAACAGCAACGGTGTGCTGCAGCTCTCCTGTATTCTCAGCTTAGCCATGCGTGCTGTTGCCCCTGCGCGTGCAGACCCCGTCACCTCCTCCACCACCACCGCCACCACCTTCGCCTCGGCCGCCCCCTCCCCCGAGCCCTTCGCCATTGCAGCCACCACCACCGCCACCCCGCCCAAGCCCTCCGCCATTCCCGCCACCACCGCCGCCACCCCGCCCAAGCCCTCCGCCATTCCCGCCACCACCGCCGCCACCCCGCCCAAGCCCTCCGCCACCGCCGCCGCCCACAACACCAAGCCCTTCACCGGTACTGCCACCGCCGCCGTCACCCAGCCCGCTCCCTCCGCCACCACCACCGAGCCCTCCAACACCCCCAACACCTTCCCTAGAAGTGAGTACCCAACTCATGCTGTTAGACTGAGTGACGCCAGTCAACTTTATATCGGATATAGTCCGCATAGTACAACAGCACAGATTGAGCCAACTTTGGAGAGGCCCTACCTGCGGCATATGTCGCATGCATGCACTTCAGTAGCAGGCACTGACATACGTCACGCTGTGCTTGTTGGTCGCAGGACTGTGTTGTGTGTGACACTGATGAACTGGAGTTTATCCTGGAAGACCCCTTCACTTGCCCCGTTGACAATGAGTATGACTATGAGGACGACATCTCCTTCGTGTGCAGGTTTCTCACTGACACAGCTGAGGCCGCCACACAGATCACCACAACTCCCATCAACATCTTGGAGACAGGCACCACACTTATCGATTGTGCTGCCGTCACTGCCAACCGGGGCAGGCAGTCCAAGCTGGTGACCTCTCTGAGGCCTGGTGCTGCAGTGCCACAAGACTGTAGGTGGAACCCTGCTGAGTACCCTTTCACAATCAAAGATGTATTTGAGGAAGAAGCACGCACTGGGTCGGACCCCGTGAACGTGATGCCAGTTGACGTGATAGGTGTGACCCATGGAATCGCAGTCAGTGTGGAGACATCAACACACCACCAGTATGCTCAGCGCTATCCACCGCCACCCCCACCCCCACATTTACCTGCTGCTGATGGAAGCGACAGGTGATCATGCAACAGGTTGCATGCAGATGTGCTGCAGGTAGCAGGTTGGCTGCTGATGGTAGCCACTATTCCACAGCAGTAGAGGAGCAGTTTCCAGGCAGCTGTCCGGCATTTTATTGGTGCTGCATTTCTTGGCTTCGCCTCCCTTGGCTGCAAGTTTGGTCCATCCAAATGCTTGTCGTGTCACCATGACAGTGCAATGATCGCACGAGTGTGAGTGGTCTGGTTGATAGCTGCTTTACAAGATTTTGTTAGATGGGATTGTAGCAGTGGCCTTGCAGGCTGGGCCGTAACCATCTGCTGGAAAGCAGTGTGCCATCATATGATATCAGCACAAGCTTGCTGTTACTAGATGCTACAGAAATGTTGTGACCGGCATTTCCCGGTGACAGGCAGTGCCTGTGCGGCACATGGACCAGACATCTTGTTGGCAATGTGCTGATGCCTGGTAGACCTTCTGCACGTCTAGGCCTGCTGCTAGCATACATGTGCATGCTTTGCAGCATCTTCTGTGCTTGCTGCTGAGCAGGCGTTTGCTGTCACCATGCGGCAAGTCGGCTTTTTGAACGTGTTCTGCAAATGGCCTGCAGCCATGCGCTGCATAGCGCTACTGATGGTGTCTGGTGCGCAACAGCAGAGCTTTGGTGTGGCATGTTTCTGTGGACTTTGAGGGTGGGCTGATCATCGCATGGTTGGGTGGTTGGGAGCTGCACAAGCTTATGTATCTCAGTTTTGGACCGCACATCTCTGAGTGCTGCACGTGCATGAGGGCCGCAGACACACCTGCACATGATGCAGTAGGACAAATAGGGCAGATGTGCAACACACTCATGTGTATGGGTGGGTGGGGGGGGGGGGGTGTCAGTTGCAGGGCGAATGCAGCTCTCATACCCTTGGCCAGGCCCGGGGTTCCCGGATGGCCGCTTGTCCACAGCGGCACCACTGGCGCAGTCTTTTGAAATCTGACTGTTTGTCGATATGGTCATGCCTTGCTGTCACTTGGCATCTACATGTCTTGCTGCCTTCTCAACGCTGTGGCAGAGCACATAGATTCTATGCATAAGCATGCTGGCTTGCAATGCGGTGTGCTGAGCAGTCCTGTTGAGCATCAGCCAGTGTTCCATGGGTCGGGTTGATATCCACTGGGCAGCATGCATGCAGAAGTGGCTGTTGACACAGTTACAACGGTGCGACGCAACTGCTTGGCATGCTGTCACATGTCACAAAGCAAGCAGCACGCGAGCTGCTACCGCCACTGGCGGTGTGCCGCCATGCGCAACCAACCAGCAGGGAGGGATGCCTCACATCTGCAGATGGAAAAGACACCCTTTTGACACCAAAGCTCAAGCATGCACACCAGTGAATCACCTTCAGCCAGAGGGTGGCGTGACTGGGCCCATGCTGCAAATCTTGCAGCAGTGAAACCACCCCAGCATTCCAAGCTCACTTTTGCACACAAGAATCACTCTACACACTCTAGCATGAACTGCCTGTGGCAAACAGTCCAATGCCACGGTGCACAGCACCCACACCCATAAGTGCCATACAAGGGAGCAGGCCGAAGGCGCATTGCATGCGGCCCCACTCCATCACAGAGAGGCTGGTAAAGATTCATTCCATACAGCCACTACAAGCTCAGTGTGCACAGGTGGCGGCTGCTTGGGCCTACCTACGCTGGGCCGCAGTGCTGCTGCTGATGATGCTGCTGCTTGTGTTGCACAAGACTCAACCACACCAAGCTTGAAGCATGCTGCTGGAATTCACAACCCTCTCAACTACCCCTGACTACCCCATACAGCTACTGCCCTAGACAACAACCTGCTGGTGAAGCTGCAGGATGCAGCATGCATGGGACCTGGGCCTGCCAGATTGCCACAACCAAATGTGGCTGCCACCATCATGGAAAACAGCATGACCGTCCGTAGGACGGTGCTGGCTGAGAAGCAGCGCAACATCTGCCGAGAGTCAATTTATGTACACAGGAGGCACTGAGGCAAAGCCCTGTTTAAGCAGCCGCCTGAGCGCAGGCGGCAAGGGCTGCAGATAAAAACACACAATTGTAGTACACATGCAAAAGCAAATCCTGCAAGTCTGCTGTGCTGTACAGATTCAAAACCAAGTCCATCACCCCTCCCTACGAGCAGCCATAGCAGCTGCAGCACATAGCGCCAGCGAGGCTGTGTGTCAGCTGCTGCTGCCAGCAGTGCCACCTTGCTCAGCATCTCCAGCTGGTGGCGCAATCCACGCCCAGCCAGGCACTGATGAGCTGCCCAGGACATCTAGCGGCGGCTGCTGCAACGCAATGCCAGCAGCGCCTACGCTGCTAATGCCACTGGTCACGTCGGAGAAGCTCTCTGGCTGCAGCAGAGCGACATCGTCCAGGTCTAGTGGTGGGGAGCTGCTGTGCAGACCACTGTGCTCGATATAGCCCATTGACAGGTCCTGGCTGCTGCTGCAGCGGGATGCTGAGCTGGCGGTGGGGGTCACTGACTCGGGGATGGCCTCGAGTGGGGGCGGCATCGCCACGGGCGGGAACTTGAAGAAGGGCGCAACCAGGTGGAAGGGGCCTGGCTGCAGGCGCCCTGACACATATGCCCTGCAGGGAGGGAGTGGCGGTAGGCCATGTGGCAGGGCGCAGGGGACGCAGCAGGGAGGGAGTGTGAGTGAGACCATGGTGTGATGTGCTAGCGGAGGGGTAGGCAGGGAAGCGCAGCTGGCTGCATCGACTGCACCTGGTTGCGGCAACCTAGTGTCTGTCACAGGAGCAGCAGCAGCAGCTGCGACAGCTTGCACGTCCTTCTGCGATTTGTCGCGCGCCACCCGTGCTTGACAAGCTGGCAATGTGGCAAAGAATGGTGAGAATGGTGAGTGGCTGACACAAAGAGCCTGGCCACACGTGGCGCAACCACACAGCTAAAGGCTGATCCATGGCATTGGCCTTATGAAAAATGCCCTGACCAGCCCAGGCAGCAGCAGCAGCACGGCCCTGAAACCTGACAGCACCATCGCAAACGCGCCAACCCACCCTGGCGTGGGGCTTGTGCCGGCTGTGCTGCTGCAAGCTCCCAGCACCACCCATCACCCTTTTCACCCCTCCTGGCTCCCACCCCTGCTACGCCCATGTTACCGCGTACCTGTGCTGCTGCAAGCTCTGCTCCGGCAGACCCACATATGCAGGCCTGCAGCTGCGCCGCATGCGTTTCGCGCGCGCCCGCCTGCTCATTGCCTTCAGGATGCCCAGGCCCATGGCGCCCCTGCAGCTGCTGTGGCCACTGCTGGTGCTGATGTGCGGGGGCCCGGCCCTGCTGCCACCAGCCCCTTCTGCCAGCGGCTGGCCTCCTGCTCCTGTGCTGGGCCCCGCGTCCAGCAGCGTGTAGCCATCGTCTGACACACCGCTGCTCAAGTGGTGCCAGTGGCTGTGCGCGCGGCGTGCGCGCGCGATGCTGCCGAGTGATACCACTAGGCCTATTACTGCGCAGGGCACCAGGATAGCGGGCACCAGCACTGCCAGCAGGGAGGCGATGCTGCGGGTGTCCTCGCCTGCAGCAAGGGACAAGCAAAGAGCAAGACAGCAGCAGACATGTGTCAGCACCATGGTCAACGGTACTGCAGAATCAGTACCGTCAAGGACTGCTGCGGCGCGCCACCCAGAAAAACGACGCCTTGCAGGTATGCCTAGGTTGTGGAACAGCCAGCAGCTACAAACCACGTGCTGACATAAAAGCAACCCGCTTGCTGCTGGTGGCGTTCTGTGCTGAGCGCGTTCTGTGCTGAGCTGTCCCTGCGCACGCGTCCTCCCTGCGCACCTGGAATGGGGTGCAGGCTGGCATCTGAAGCTGTCTGAGCATCAAACACAAGCACGCAGCCATCTGCGCCAGCATCATTGGTGATGAGCTTAAGGTGCATCGACTCATCAGGCCGGCTATACTCCAGGTGCACCGGCACACTCTTGTGTTTGGTGCCGTGCAGGTGCAGCGAGCCATACGCATGGTTGACATCTGCAGGAACGGTGCAGCACGCGCAGCAACACAGGGTGAGCAGCCACGTGCAGAATGACATAAACAGCTGATTGGGCCCTGGACATTGAGGCGGGAGTCACTGAGGGGATCCCAGTGTTGTGCTGGACACACCAGCGTGCTGCATTGGGGCTGCTGCATCTGCCTCAAAGCCCCAGATGGGGGCACACAACTGGGGCTGGAAACACAACAAGTTTCCGCTTGGTGTTCAACTTCCCACTTAGTGTTAGACTGCGCATACCTGTTACATTAGCCACCAGCTGCAAGCTGCCACAGGCCTGCTTCCGTCCCTGATGTGGGTGCGGCCATGCCTTGATGCCACAGTGCCTCACACGCAATGCCAGGGACCGGAAGCAGCTAAGATAGCGCTGATGAGCATCTGATGGACACTTGTGACTGGCAAGCACAAGTATTGCACTGCCTGCAAGACGCCACACGACCAGCAGCAGCAGACAGCAAAAAGGGCCCGGTTGAGGCACTGCCACAACAGGCTGCGGCATGCCATGCCAGAACTGCAGTGTCATCCCAAATAAGGCTCTTTGAAACGTGCATTGCCAGACATCCCCTACTGTGACGCCCTCAGCATGTCACAGATGCAGCAGAGACCCTCCCCAACAACACAAGTACCTTGGCCGCAGTCAAAGCCTCCGTAGCCTGCAGTTGACTGAACTATACATCCCAACAAGAACAGCAATGCAGTCAGGCGAGCCCGCATGGGGGTCTGCTGCGAGAGATGGGAAGACCCCAAGAATGGCAGTCAGGGACAGCAAGCGAGCATATCGAGCAGGGGACGTCTCAATAAAGGCAAACAGATTCACGTGCGCGACGGAAGAAGTTTCGCGAGACACACGGAAGGGAACACGGACCGCGGAGGTGAATGGGGCAGGAAGGATGAAGAGCGGTATCGGGGGCGTTTAGAAGGTTTCGTGACCCACAACGATGCCACTGAAACTGCCCAACAGGATGCAGGGGTTGATGTATTGCATTGCATATGACCAAGAACCTGTCATGAGGGTTTGGTTGTTTGGGCTGTTGGCTGTGCAGTTTGTTGACAACCAACTAAAGTGCGATCACAGATTCATTGTGCCCCCCTGTACACGAGCCACACACACGCAGGAGGGGTGCTGGCTCGCGCGGAGAGGGGGGGGGGCTACTGTGCAAGCTCACCCACGTTGTGTTACCCCCTACACAGTCTCTGTAACGTTCCACAAGTATACATGGGCACAAACAGCAGTGTGGCACAAGCCCAGGCTGCACAAGCAGGGTGAAGGTGTGGGGCCCACACCCTTCTCCCCAAACTGCGCAGACCAGATGCAGAATGCAGATTGAAATCAACCCAACTGAGGACAAGCCAGGAGGCATGCAGCAGCAACAACTTTGCAATAGTATCACTCTGGAGTGTACACACCACTACGCTGGAGTGCATGCCTGGGACCAACAGTGCACAAGGCAGCCCATCAAGGCCTGCCAAGGCCTGTCAAGTGCTGCTAGTGAGACACGATGCTGAGGCCCCATGCGGGGCCACTGCAGAGTCACAAACTGCACCCGCCAAACTGCAAGCCACCAAAGCCCATCACTTTTTGCTGCTGACACAGTCAGACAGCCTTTACACAACAAGCCAAGAAGGCAGCCCACCCAACAGACGAATCGCACAACCAGCCAATTAGGCAACCAAGCATGCGCAGCACGCAACAGCTGCACACACAGAGCTTCATCAACACATGCAAGGGCGTGGAACGGCAGGTATTGATAGGGATTGGGCAGCCACCCTGCTATCAACCCCCTGCAACCCAGCTGCCCTCCACCCCTAAGGGACTCACGATACATCAACCTCACACCACCATAACCAGACAACAAGCTTTGTTGCGCCGCTGACACTGATTCAATCACGATGGCTATGATCGATAAAGCACCTCAACACTACAGGCCTCTCATTGGGGACTAGCCAGCATGAACAGTGTGACATGGGCCTGCTGCCCCTCCTACTGCTGCTCATGCAGTAGCCTCTGCCTTGTGGCCACTCTCGCTGTCGGAGTGCTGGCCGTCCTTAATCCTCTTGGCCTTGATGTCCTTCACAGCAGCCTTGATGGCATCCTCTGCAGCAGCAGGCAGCAGCAGCAGGAGCAGCAGCAGCAGCAGCAACGTTGGGCAATTGCACAACCAGCAACTTGTGGCACAGGACCTACGTTGACCAGCATGAACGGGTGCTGCCGTCCCCCAGGGGGGTGCATCATAATGTCGGCACATCACTTCCTTACGTGCAGACCTGACCGATGCATTCGGCAAGGCGAACACAGACAGGAATGCCTGACGCATGTGGAAGAGGCAGCACAGACTCACGCAGCCCTGAAAGACACCGCACACACACAGCAAGTGCTGACACACTGCTGCAGCTGCAACTGGTGTGATAGATCGTATCACGTTGACCAAGGTTCACACATGCCTGCTGCTGCTGCTGCTGCTGCTGCCAAAACCATTGCACTTCCCCTGAATCAGGCAGCAAGCCCTGCTGCTCCCTTAGCTCCCCCCAGCACTGCCATGGCTGTGCTGCCTCACCTGCAAGCATGCTGCAGTGCAGCTTCACTGGGGGCAGGCTGAGGTGCTTGGCAATGTCGCTGTTCTTGATGGTCAGCACGTCATCCAGGCTCTTGCCCTTGACCCACTCAGTGGCCACGCTGCTGCTGGCGATGGCGCTGCCGCAGCCAAAGGTCTTGAAGCAAGAGTCCACGATGTTGCCCTCGTCATCAACCTTGATCTGCAGCTTCATCACGTCGCCACATGCAGGGGCACCTGCACAGACCAACGGGGTTGCGGGAGGGAGGGTGACCAAGGCAGGACAATGAGTGGCCACAGCAGAGGTGAGTGGGCGGTAGCAAGATGAACAAAGGGCAGCATAGTGCCAGTGAATGCATGGAACAGCGAGATGGGGGATGCTGCACGACCACTTGAGGTCCAAACACCATGACGTGGCAGCTGCATTGGTGTCCAGGAGTTATGCACGGGGCTCGAGGGGATGGTGCAAGCAGGTGAGCATGATCAGCGCAATGCTTGGATGGCACGTGCACCTGTCACAGCTGGTAGGCACAATGTGTGTGCACATCTGAGTAGGGTTGTTTGCGGTCAGTGCTGCGCTGCTGAGACTGCTGGTGAAGGCATCGAAAGCGTGCCACAACTCTGTACACACGGCCTCAGGCAGGCTGTGGATGCGCCAAGGGATCGCACAACTGTGCCAGCTCTAGCTGCACATGCCCGGATGTGTGGTTTCTGCTGCTGCTCATGCAATTACCCATACTCACCCACAAGCCCTGTGCCAACATTGGGATCGTTCTTGTCGAAGCTTCCAACGTTGCGTGGCTTCTCATAGTGGTCCACGACTGCCTTGTGGTATGCACGGCTGGCCCCCACTGATGCCGCTGCTGCAGCTGCAGTACCGGTGCTGTTTGCTGCCAGCCTGGCCAGCATGCTGCATGCCGTGGCGCTCAACATCCTAAAGGGTTTCTGTGGACTCAATGCAACAGCTGAGCTGTAGTTGGCAGGTATGAACCAGAGATTCCGGAATAGGAGGGTTGGTGGACAGGAGGGTCCAGATGTGAAGCAACCGGAGCGAGTTTGCCTGGTGATCGCAACGTAAACGTTCGTTTGTGCAACAGCAAAGCTCTACGCTGAGCAGGCGGTGGAAGCAACAGAAATGATGACGGTTACGCCAAGTGTGACTGTTGTGTTCGCTGAGCGACGCTCTCAAGCGCTTGCATGCCTTGGTGACATGAGCAATCACCGTCTGCAAATGTGCTTCCCAACTCACCCCTTCCTGTCATTGGCGCCCTTTGAGGAACCCACTGGATCGTCAGCCACAGCCACAACAGCTGCCCAGGTGCGTCATCGCGGCTGCAATCTAGTGAACATCATCTGATCATCATTAGTGTTTGGTTTGTGATGAGGCACGCGGCTGCTGCAGCCGCTGGTGCATTCAAAAGCACACACATCATATGACACAGCCACATGGCTGCCATGGTGCACTGCTGCATACCTATGCTACCCAGCATGCAGTGAATAACATCTGAATGTTACTGGCATGGTATTAGTTTGTTCAGTGCTGATGTGTTGCTTGCTGCTGCTCACCCAGCAGGACCCCTCACTCTGGCCTCCAGGCTCACCCAGCTTGCGCGCTTCAGCACCATGGCACTGGAAAAGCTGTCCACACAGGTAGCCATCATCGGCAGCGGCCCAGCAGCCCACACAGCAGCAGTGTACTGTGCCCGTGCTGAGCTGCACCCCGTCCTGTTTGAGGGCTGGCTGGCCAACGGCATCGCAGCAGGCGGGCAGCTGACCACCACAACAGATGTGGAGAACTTCCCTGGCTTCCCAGATGGCATCATGGGCCCCGAGCTGTGCAACAAGTTCAGGCAGCAAAGCCTGCGCTTTGGCACCCAAGTCTTCACAGGTGTGGCATCAACAGTGTGGACGGGAGGGGCAGCTTGTGGTGGAGGGCAGTCGATGATACTATGACGTGCAGCAGTGACCTGTGCGAGGAGCAGCTACATGACAGCAGCGCAGCTGGTAGGCTGCATTGTGTCCACGGTATTTTTGGGACCAGCTGTGCTGGCTAATAGCTGGCAGGGCACCACAGGGGACATGCAGTAGCAGTTGCATAAGGACACCACCCTTGCTTTGTTGGTGCTTTACCTGATGCCGCCATGGAAGGTATTTGCTGCAGGCATCAGCACGCACAGCCGCATGCAGGCCTGTCTCCTGCACCTTGTTCGTCCTGTAGTGTGCATGCAGCTGTATGCATCAGCACGCACAGCCGCATGCAGGCGTGCCTCCTGCATCTTATCCGTCCTGCAGTGTGCATGCGGCTGCAGTTGTGTGCGCCTATTGATCCGTCGCCGCCGCGTATCCTGTCCTGCAGAGACTGTGAACAAGGTGGATCTGTCAAAGCGGCCCTTCAAGATGTGGACAGACAGCAAGGAAGTCACAGCGCAGACGGTCATCATTGCTACAGGTGCCTGCAGTGCTGGCTGTCGAGTTTGACCAGCAAGGACCAGCTGCTGCCCAATTATGCCACCAGCAGGCGCACCATTTCCAGGACAGCGCCATGCAGATGCTGTTGCATGCAGTGTGGGTGTGGCTGTGGTTGACAAAACAGCGCTATGAGTGCTGCATGCTTGGGGCTTGTGCCAGAACATCAGCAGTGTTGGCCTGCGGGTCAGCAGTGTCGGCAGCGCATGGCAGCAGGAAACCTTCTTGAATGCAGCACGCGTCAAGTATGCCTGTCTGTCCTGCTGCTGCTGCCACCAGGTGCTGTGGCCAAGCGGCTGCCGTTCAAGGGCTCTGACGAGGAGGAGGGCTATTGGAACAAGGGCATCAGCGCATGCGCAGTGTGCGACGGCGCAGCACCCATCTTCCGCAACAAGCCTATCGGAGTCATTGGTGGTGGTGACAGTGCCATGGAGGAGGCGCTGTTCCTCACCAAGTACGGCAGCAAGGTGAGGGCTAGCGCAGTAGCTGGGCTGGGCTTTGCTGGACAGGGGCAGCACTGAAAGCTTTCACTGGCTTGGGCAGAGTGGGGCGCTCCAGCAGGTAGTTGGGAATGGGTGACCAAGGCAGAGCTGTGGCGCGCTGGACTTTCAAAGCATGCAGGTGTGCGTTTTGTTTCATTGAGATGAGCAGGCTAGGGAATCTCTAGGCTAGGGTTGCTATCAGTAGGGGCGCACGTGTGAGCAATAGTGGCCAGCTGCTGGCTGCTACGCAACAGCCAGCCACCCGTGTAATGCTGGCAAGCGCCAGCTGCTTGCTGCTGCGAAACAATTGTAGCCAAGCTGCGTTTTGCTGATGTGCTGACAACAACTGTAGCCAAGCTGCATTTGGGCACTGTTGGGTTGTTCAAGCACATTCTCCATATTGTGTGCTTTCAAGTTGGTCTGGTTACTATGCTGTTGCAGGTGTACATCATCCACCGCCGCAATGAATTCCGCGCCAGCAAGGTGATGCAGAAGCGCGCATTGGAGCACGAGAAAATCGAGGTGGGTGGGCTGGGGTTTGGCTGCTGTGGCGCAGGGGTGTGGTGGTGGCTTATCTGACAATGGTGATGCTGTCCGCTGCTGCGGCTTGTCTGGTGACAGCATGACACGTTGCATGTGAGTGCCCATGCAATGCCTGTGCAGCAGCCAGCCAACAGCTGCACACGCGATTGGTTGTGCAGCTGCTGGCATCTGGATTTCAGGCAGCAGCAGCAGGTGTATGAACGAGGGTTCACCAGTTTGCCCACCACTTGCAAGACGTCACGTGATCCCTTCTCACAACCTCAGCCCTGCCTGCACCCCGCCTTCCTAAATCCTCGCCCGTGCGTCTGTTGGCCGCAGGTGCTGTGGGACAGCGTGGTGGTTGAGGCGTACGGCAACGAGCGTGGCCTGCTGGGCGGCATGAAGGTGCAGAACGTCAAGACTGGGGAGATCAGTGACGTGCCTGTCTCCGGCCTGTTCTTCGCCATCGGCCACGAGCCCGCCACCAAGTTCCTGGATGGCCAGCTGGAGCTGGATGCTGCAGGCTACATCGTCACTGCGCCTGACAGCACGGCCACCAGCGTGCCAGGAGTGTATGCTGCAGGCGACGTGCAGGACCCCAAGTGGCGCCAGGCCATCACTGCCGCAGGCTCAGGTGGGTGTGGGAGTGGCGTGAGTGGGCGGCGGTGGAGGGGGGGGGGGGTGTACCGGCCTCAAACTGGGACCTTGGCAGCAGCAGCAGCAGCAGCAGCAGGACAAGGGGAGATTGGATTTCAGCGTGGGCCCCAAGGTCAGCGCTGCTTTGTTGGCCATGCGGGGGGCCTGCAGCAGTGGGCTGGACCTGCCATCATGCGCTGGGCTGATTGTGCTGCTGTGATTTCATGGCCCCCTTGGGCCTCTACCTGTGTCTCAGTCGCCTTTCCTCCTTGCTGGTCCTTGCTGCTGCTGTTGTCGCCAGGCTGCATGTCTGCTCTGGAGGCTGAGCGCTTCCTGGAGGCGGAGGGTGAGGTGGAGGAGCACCCGGCAGCAGAGGCCAACGGCACGGCAGCACCTGCAGAGGCAAAGCTGGAGCCAGTGCTGGCATAAGTTGTTGGCAGCTGCAGTTGTGCCGTATGCACGATGTATGCAGGCAGCAAGAGGTTGCATGTAGTGCTTGGCAGGGGCGACTGGTAATGTTGCGGTTGGCAGCAGCCTCTGGTGCAGGGCCAGCAGGCAAGACAGCAGCTCATGAAGCTGCTGTGTACGGCTACTATGTGATCAGGGGCTGGGGCAGCAGCAGGTGCTGGCAGCATTAATCCACTGCGCTGGGTGGTGCTGTTGCAGCAGGCCCGACGTGTTGAGCAGGGAGAACCCAACCCTCGCTTTGTGTCCAGTGTGTCAGTATGGTGCTGTCAGGACCAGCAGCAGCAATGCGGCTGGGTGTGCACGTGTGGCAGCAGTTGGCGACACAGCACTATGTGTCTCATCAACGTGCATGCTGTCATCACCCCTCACATCTCATGACCGCACTCCACCTTTGGTGCGCAATGGGTGTTTGCAGCAGCTGACCTAGGCGTGCCACGTGTTGGCACGCATGCATGACATGGTGCCCTCCGCTTAGGATGCATGTGTTGTTCATGCACATGCACATGGGTGTGATCTTGGATATTGCTTTGGGCTCGGGCTGACATGCCCAAGCCCCTCACTGCTATTGCTATGACTGCTGTTTGCTGACTGCGACCACGCACAGCACGTATTGTCTGTCGTGGCATGCCCCCAGCAGAAGCAGCATGATGTTGGATTTGTTCCCCTTGCAGCATGGTAGCGGTTGTGCGTATGATGCATTTTTTTTGCGTTGTCTGAATTGGTAGGCTCGTCATGGGCGGTATGTTGCAGTGTTCTATTCAGGGTCTCTTGTGTACAAACTGTGGCAATACCGCTCATCACCAACCCATTTGCAGCTAGAAGGGTGAGGTTGGTGCAAACACACTGGCATGTCTCAACTTGTTCTGGATGTTGACCGCTCGCAGGCTTGGCATAACCACAATGCTGGCATCGTCACTCGCAGTATGTTGCA
This sequence comes from Desmodesmus armatus, assembly GCA_007449985.2. Taxonomy (NCBI): domain Eukaryota; kingdom Viridiplantae; phylum Chlorophyta; class Chlorophyceae; order Sphaeropleales; family Scenedesmaceae; genus Desmodesmus; species Desmodesmus armatus. Next base: position 26,926 of record VIIQ02000317.1, read on the forward strand.
TTAATTGAATAGGGCATCCAAAATTACCCTGGGGCATATGTGTGACAAGACTTTAGGACCTAGCTCACAATGTGTACCAGACCCGACAGCATTTTGGTGTTTGTCCACCTGGCAGCAGATTGCCTAAGTGGCTTCCATCCACTCCTCACATTGGGAGATGAACAGCTGGTGGTTGCAGTAACATTGGTTGCATACACACCACAAGCCTATCAGCGCCACCTCTGCAGCAATATCTGCAGGTACCTCCGTATATGTCCTTGCATATCGTACAGTGCGTCTTTTGCTCCAGCAGTGCTCAGCAGGTCAAGGAGAGACAGCAGCAATGAGCATGCATGCCCTCGACGCCAGCTCCGAACACCATAACGTGTGAATGGTCTTGAATGGAAGCTTTCGCGCTCAGCCGGCTGGCAAACAGGGCGTCGGACCAGCATCTACTGTTTGTGGATGGGCTGGGGCACTACAGTTTCCGCGGAGGATGAGGGCAAGGTGAGGGGTGATACTGTGCTTTCAGAACGAACCTATTCTTGGCAGGTTTGGTTTCGCAGAGCCGTTGAGAGCCGCAGACGGCTTGACTGGCACGCACCTGCAACTACCATCTAGTGTGGCTCATTGATTCGGTGGCAGTTGATAAACACGCTGGCTCCACACGTAGTGAGTGTTATGTAAGCTGAATAGGTAAGACTAGCGGTGAAATCTGGCAGCACTCACCCTTGCATCCACTGGCAAGTGCTGCCAACAGCAGCAAACGCAGAGTGTATATGTGATGGATGTGGCCCAACCAGCACCATGCATTCATGTAAAGGAGCAGCAGCGCATTCATTTTTTGCATTACAGACATGTGCACAGCACAAGCATGCTCTGCCTTTCTACATGTCGGATTGTACACATGCTTCAGGTGAGGCCAAGCTTGGCCTTCAGGCTGCCATCCAGTGCCACTGGAGTTGCTGGCTGCCAGGAGCTGCCATGAGAACACGAGCTGCAGTGACAGGGACGCACAAGGTACATACGCACCATGCAGGGGCCCAACAGGCATGCCCACACTAGCAGCGGCCTTGGCAAGCCTAAGCTGCAGAAGCGGGGGGGGGGGGGGTAGTGTGTGGTGGAACATGCTGAAAGATGCTACACAGGCACGGCCGCCAGCTGCTCCATTCAAGGCTGCTCCCGCAGCAGGCAGTGCCTGAGGGAGCCCTCACAAGGCAGACAAAAGCTGGCAACATGGGCAGGCACATGTGTGCAAGCCAAAGAAAGCTGCCAACACAGACAGCGAAAAGGAGCCCTCACAAGGCAGGCACAAGCCACGCAGCACCTGGAGCCTGCTGCATGCTGGAGGGGGCCTTGACAAGGCGTTCACAAGCTGGCAGCTGATATCCTTGGGCGCCAGACCCCCACAGCAGGTGTTGCAGCAAGTGCTCAATAGGCCTATGGGGTGCTCATGGGGCCTGCATCAGGGTGACTCACGCCTACACCCTTGGTGCCCTGGCAGACCACCAACAGCATATCATATATCTCTTGGTGCAGCAGCTGCTGGGAGGAAGCAGTTGCTGGCCGAGGCCTAATCTGCGGCAGGACCCCTCAAGTCAAGGCAGGACCCCTCAAGGTGGTGTGAGTGCTTCCAAGTAAGTCCAACGTCACCATACAGCAGCATACCGTAGTAGTAGCCCATTGAATTGTGACAAGGAGGCAGATGTAGGAGCCCAAAAGGATGCAATGGTCCCAAGCCCTTGCCCTCCCCCTAACACTTGGATGAGGATGGTGACCCACCGCCGATTGCCAACCAAAGCCACGCAGCATATGGAGCCTGCTGCATGCTGGAGGGGGCCTTGACAAGGCATTCACAAGCTGCCTTCAGCCTGCACGGCTGCCGCATGCTGGAAGGGGGCAGGAGGAAGGCGTCAGCGACTGAGATCACGAACGCGGCAGCATAAGGAGTAAGTCTTGGTGTTGAGACACAAGATCCAAAGTGCCAAGCTGGTGGAGGTGGTGGCCCACCGGATGGTTGTGAAGGGAATGTTGTGGGGGCAGCGGTGGGGTGGAATGGTGAAGGCAAAGCAGCGGGGCAGAACCAACAGCAGCACAGCCTGCTGTTGAGCAGCAGCAGCAGTGCAGGACTGGCAGCAGAGCAGCAGCACTGGGCTAGCAGCGGCAGAGCAGTGGGAGCAGCAGGAGCGCTGAGCCGGCATAAAAGAGCAGCAGCGGCGGCAGCAGGGGCAGCAGCAGCATCAGCAGTAATGGCAGCAGCAGCGGCAGCAGAGCAGCAGCGTCGGCAGCACCAGCACAGCACTGCCAGTGGGCCGACCATGGAACGGTGCCACCAGGTGAGTGCTGGGTGGCGGTCGAGTAACCTCTTTCTACACCTCTTTGATGCTAGTGGACGGATGGCCTGACTGCTGTGAACGCTGTAGATACAAGTGTTGCATGTATGCACAATAGGACAGCGTCACTGAGGCTAGCAGCGGCAGAGCAACAAGAGCAGCAGGGGCAGCAGCAGCAGCGGCGGCAGCAGAGCAGCAGCGACGGCAGCAGAGTAGCAGCGGCAGCGGAGGTAGCAGCAGCGGCGGCAGCACAGCAGCAGCGGCAGCAGCAGCACTGGACTGGCCATGGCATGGTGAGGTGAGTGCTGGGTGGCGGTTGAGTGACCTCTCTTCGCACACTTGTGATGCGAGTGACCGATCATCGGATGGCTTGAGTGATTTGAACGCTGTAGATACAAGTGTCACTGCCAGTACGGCGTATGCATATAGTGTTGTAATGCACTTTGAAAAGGCCAAGTTGTTGGCGGTGGGTGGTTGTGGAAGTGTACAGACGGAGTGGTGTGGTGGCAGTGATGGGGTGCAATGTTGAAGGAAGAGAGCAGCGCCACAACAGCAGCAGAGCAAGACTGGCAGCAGAGCAGCAGGAGCAGCGGTAGCGCTGGGCTGGCAATAAAAAGGCAGCGGCAGCAGCAGCAGTGGCGGCAGCAGCAGCACTGGGCTGGCCCTGGCCCTGGCCCTGGCACGGCGAGGTGAGTGCTGGGTGGCGTTTGAGCAACTTCTCTGTACATCCTTGTGATGTGAGTAAACAGATTGCCTGAGTGCTTTGAACGGCGTATATACAAATGTAACATGTATGCATTAAAAAGTGTGCAAAGTGACAAAATGGTGGTTGCATTGTGGAGGGGATGCTGTGTGGCCCACACAAACCATTACTGAGTAATGGTTTGGGATGTTGAAGGCAGAGCAGCAGTGCCACATCAACAGCAGCAGCAGCAGTGTAGGACCGGCAGCAGAGCAGCAGCGTTGAGGTGGCGGCGGCAGAGCTGCACAGGGCTGGCCTTGGCACGGCGAGGTGAGTGCCGGGTGGCTTGTGAGCAACCTCTCTATACACCCTTGTTGTGGGGGTGGAAGGATGGCCTGAGTGCTTTGAACGCAGATACAAGAGCTGCATGCCATAGTATGCAAAATAGTAAATTCCCAAAGCGCCGAGGTGGTGGTGGTGGTGGTGGTGGAGGGAATCGCGTGATGACAGTGGTGGGGTGGAACTTGAAGGCAGAGCAGCATCGCCAAATCAGCAGTGCAGGGCTGGCAGCCGCTGCTCTGGCAGAGCAGCAGCGTCAGGCTGGCAGGGGCAGAGCAGAAGAAGCAGCAACATCGATGGGCTGGCAGCAGCAGAGCAGCAGCAACAGCGGCAGCGGCAGCAGCAGTGGACTGGCCAGGGCACCTCGAGGTGAGTGCTGGGCGGTAGTTGAGTCACCTGTGTAAGTACGCCCCTGTGGTGCGAGTGGACAGATGCGACGAGTGCTGTAACTGCCATACAAATATCACATGCATGCACGGACAGTGATGCTTTTGGTGGTGCTGGGGGTGATGGTGATGGTAGTTCTGCTGCTGCTGCTGGCACTGTTGGTGTTGGTGCTGGCTGAGGCGGCAACTGTGGTGGCAGTGGTAGTTGGGATGTGTGGCACGGCAGCAGTCCCGGGTTGGCAGCAAAAAACTTTTTGCCTCCGCCAGTAGCAGTGTCGCAGTACTGGCAGCAGCAAAGCAGCAGCACCCTGTTGGCAGCAGTGATGCGCTTTTGGCAGTAAGGCAGTAGTGACGTGCTGGCAGTAGCGGAGCAGCACTGCGACGCTAGCAGAAGCACAGTAGCTGCACCAAGCTGCACGCAGCACCAGATCAACAGCTACACGGTGTTTGTAACAGGCTTCAACATGCCCGGGGGGGGGGGGGCTGGAGGCACGAGGAGGGTCAGCACAGCGGCAGCGGCAGCACGGCAGCGGCAGCACAGCGGCAGCAGCTGCAACACAACAGCAGCGGTCGCAGGCGCAGTAGCAGCAGCAGCAGCAGCAGCAGCAGCAGCAACAGCAGCAGAACAAGAGGCCCAGCAGCGCAGCGGCAGTAACAGCAGCAGCACTGCGGCAGCGACAACAGCAGCGCAGCGGCTGCAGCAACATCATGAGCAGCAGCAAAAATTGTGACAGCGGTAGCGGCAGCAGCGACAGGAACAGCAGCAGCAGCAGTGGCAGCAGTAGCAGCAACCGAGCGGCGTCGGCCGCATCATTAGTAGCAGCAACAGAATAGTGGCAGCGGCAGCAGCTGCAGCTGCAGTGGCAGCAGGGGTGGCAGCAGTTGCAGCAACAGCGGCAGCACACTGGTAGCATCATCAGCACCATCACAACTGCAGCGGCAGCGCAGCAGTAAGAGGGCAGCCGCATCAGTGGGCGTAGCAACAGCAACGCAGTGGCAGGGGCAGCAGCACTGTGCTGAGCAACAGCACAGCGGAAGCAGCAGCGGGAGCAATAGCAGCAGCAAAGCGCCAGCTTCAGCATCATCTTCAGCAGCAAAACCATGGCGGCGGCAGCAATGCCAGCGGCTGGCAGCAGCACATCAACACAACGGCACAGCAGCAGCAGCAACTGTTGTGATGTTGAACATCACATCGGCAGCAACCGCAGCAGCAGCAGCAGCAGCAGCAGCAGCAGCAGCAGCAGCAGCAGCAGTTGCAGCAGCAGCAACAGCAAGAACAAATGAAGCAGGGGCTGAAGTGCAACAGCAGCTGCAGGAGCCTCTTGCTGAGCACTAGCACCAAAACCACCACCAATACCTGAAAGACAGAAGCCAAGGCAATCAGCTTGTGGCTCGGCCACAGTGTTGTATGGTGATTTGTGCTGATTACTATCCATGGTGGAACTCTGTGTTGGGCGTGGTTGGTTGAGAGGAGTAGGGTCGGTCTTGTCGGTGATGGAGTTTGCAGTGTTGATGGCAGTTGTGATCTATGATCTGTCTCAGTGAGGAGTGTCTTGCAGTGTTCGCCACCTACTCAAAGTGGTCAGAAGCATGCGCAGCGTGGGCTATCGGTGTCAAAGACACAGTGGGGGCAGAGGGGTCCTGAGGTGGTGCGGGCGCAGGAACTTGGCAGCCCGAGCCCTTCTGCTTGTCGAACCGCGCCGCATTGTGCGGACGCCATCTTGCATGATGCCCCTCCACGGGAGGCAGCGGCTGCACACTTGCAGCAGATATCATGCTGGTGCAGTCTGAGTTTTTGGATGTACAAGGGTCAGAAAGGAGCATACTGAGCCCTATGCCTGCCGTTTTGGGCTAGGCCTTGACAGCCTCCTGTTGTTGTTCAAGAGTGCAGTGCACATGGGTTTTGTTGAAATGCAGAACGCTCTGCCACAATTTTGCATGGCCCTTGCAGCCTGCTATCCGCGGCTGCAAGGCTTCACCCTTTGGCAGCAGCCTGAACGTGGGCCGGGCAGACATACGTAACCACCGGCCAGCTCATGGATGCTGCATCAGCTGCTGTGCTTCGAATGAAGTTGCGCCAAGGATTGGGCTTGGCTGTTGCAGCACATAGTATGGGAAGCATGCACGCTGTAGACATCGCCTTCCAAATGGCAAGCCAGCCAGCAAAGCGGAAGACTCAGTGAGTGCTGCATGGTACCTGCAAATGGGACAGTTCTATCAATTTGCTGACCTGAGAGTACAAAGTGTGACTCTAGAGGAACTGAATGATCCTCTTGGGTATGGTGTGTGGGTGACACCAGTGAGGGCCATGATCTGACCACAGCAACAAACTGTCTTGAGCACAAGGCAGCTGGCAGCCGTCAGTGGATGCTTTGAATTTTAAGATGCAGGGTTCTGTCAGCGCTTCCAGGATCTCTCGAAGTACTGCGAAGGATTCAAAACGTCGGTCGGTTGGATGATTGAAATGCTGGTCAGCAAAGCAGCTGCAAACTGTTACACTGGCCCATATATACGTTGGTGACATTAAGAAAACAGTCATCTGTCAACTGCATGCCTCGGGGAACAAGCTTATGATCACCATAGATCCACCATGCACTGCTGTGTGCTGTCTGTAAATGAACCGTACCAGGCATCTCAACCGCTGTATGACGTACAGTTTGGACAAGATGATGCCTTTGGTCTCCCAGTTTGCCGTCTGGAGGACTCGTTTGCTGCACAGAGCAACCAGCACTCACAACAACAGCAGTGGCAGCAGCAGGAGCACCATGCAGAGGGTAAGGGCCTGTTTCAGCGCTTGATGGCCACGTTCACCGCTTCCGTAGTGACCTTCGTTCGCTGTGCAGGTGGCATACATGAGCAGCAGGCTCTCTTGAATCAGGTTATTGCCAGCAGCCCCACCTCCCTGACCTCAGATGAAGTCATTGGGCCCACCCAGCTATCCCAGGATTCAGCAGACAGCAGGCCAGTGGTGAATTCGTCAGCAGCAGCTGCTGTGGCCGCAGCAGCAGGTGGCTACATCTTTGAGTCCTGCATACCGGCCACCTGCTTCGACCTGCTGCCCCCAGAGTCCCCAGCCACACAGCAGCAGCACAGCATCACCCCAGGCCTTGTGCTGCTACCCAGGCACAGGCTGGATCAGCTAGGAATCCCAGCAGCACTGCAGCAGGACCAGCAACGCCAACAGCAGCAGCACCGGCAGCCCCAGCAACACACAGGGGACCATGACGAGCACAGCAGCAGTCCAGCAGCCAGGAAAGGAACGTCACCTTTGGTTGTGCAAAACCATGACAGCTTACGGCAGCAGCAGCAGCAGCAGCAGCAACAGCCGCGGCTGGCACTGCAGCCTGTGGCTGACAACAATCAGCTGCAGCCAGCATATGCCCAGCAGCAGGAGCAGCCACTCAAGCCCACCCTGCAGCTGCAGCACCAAGCAGGTCAGCGACAGAAAGCAGCAGCTGCTGGGGGTGAAGGTGCAGGGGATACAACACCACAGGTCCAGCACCCCAGCAGCGTCGCTCTGCAGGAGCTGCAGGCTCCTGCTGTCGGTGCTTCTGCGGCTGCAGCACCTGCTGCTGTTGAGTCTGCAGCGCCTGCAGCAACAGTCAGCAGGCACAAGGGGAGGCTGTCATTGGAGCCAGTGCGCAGGAGTGCTGCAGATGCCGCCTCTGTAGTGGCACAGCAGCAGCAGCGGCTGCAGCACCTGCAGGCGGGGCATCAGCAGCAGCCGATGCAACCCTACCCGCAGCTGCCTCAACAGCAGCAGCAGCCACAGCACACGCTGGTGTTCCCGCCAGTCGGCAATGCTCACAAGGCTGCTGTTCAGCAGCAGCAGCAGCAGCAGCAGCAGCCTAGCACAGCAGATGCATGGTGGCTGCCCCCACAGCTGCCACCGCCGCCAGTACAGCAGCAGCAGCAGCAGCAGCAGTTCCCAGGGCAGCTGCCACATGGTCGTCAGCCACAAGCAGCACCAGTGCAGGGCTGGCCACAAGCAGCTGTAGCAGCTGCTGGCGCAACCGCATGGCAGCAACAGCAGCAGCAACACTTGCGCTTACAGCAGCAGCGCATACTGCCTGGTTCTGCTGGCCTGCCACCAGCTGCAGGGTTCAAGCGGGGCCCCACTGCTGCTGCGCGTGCATACAGACAGCAGAAGCCTTTCAAAGCACCACAGCGGGCGGCAACAGCAGCAGCAGGCGGTGCGGCGGCAGCAGCAGCGGCAGCAGCAGCGGCAGCGGCAGGTGGTGAGGCTGTGGGGCTCCTCAGCAGGCCGCCTGGCTCGCTCAAGCCACCAGCCAGGCAGCAGCCGCAGCCGCACCCAGATGCCTCAGCAACAGCAGCAGCAGGGATTCAGCCAGCAGCGACAGCCAGTGCTGCTGATGGCGCCCTGCCGGAAAGCCGTGGTGCCCCCACTGCTGCAGCGGCAGCATCAGAGATGTTTGATGTGCCCCCTCCTGCTGCAGGTTTGGGTGGGTTTGTGACCAGCAGGGGTGGCAGCATAGCAGTGTCAGCGGCAGCCAAGGCCAGGGCAGCAGCACTGCTCAAGGCTGAACTGGGGGAGCTGCAGGCAGGGGAGGCTGAAGATCAGCTGCCAGCACAGCAGGCAGCGGTGCAGCTGCAGCACCAACAGCAGCAACCACCACAGCAACCACCACCACAGCAGCAGCAGCAGCAGCAGCAGCAAGCGGAACTGGAGCTGCAGCCGGAGGCAGCCAGTGATGTTGCAGCAGGGCTAGCAGCAGCAGGGGCAGCAGCAGGTTATGTTGGCGGGTGTGGCTTTGTGACTGCCAAGGGTGGCAGCATCTCCCTGTCAGCAGCAGCCAAGGCCAGGGCAGCAGCACTGCTGCATGATGACCCTGGAGAGGGTGGCGGTGATGCACCACAACAGCAGCAACACCAACAGCAGCAACACCAGCACCAGCAGCAGCAGCAGCAGCACGTGGAGGAGGGGGTTGGAGAGGAGCAGCAGCCGGGAGGGCAGCTGCTGCCTCCGGAACCCTATCCTGCTGGTGGTGGTGGCGGGTTCCAAACTGCGCGAGGTGGCGGCATTTCTGTCTCTGCTGCTGCACAGGCCAGGGCTGCTGCCTTGCTGCAGGCAGAGCTGACTGCCGCAGCTGAGGAGGAGCAGCAGCATGAGGGTGTGCAGCCGGGCGCACAGCACGCAGCAGCAGGGGGTGTCAAAGCTGCCCAGCAGCACTCGGGAGGCAGGAGGGGGGCCTTCAGACCACTGCAACAGGCGCAACCACACTCAGCACCAGCAGCACCAGCAGCAGCAGCAGCAGCAGCAGCAGTGGCAGTAGCACGGCAGGAGGGCAGCAGTCATGGCCTGCAGCAGCAGCAGCAGCAGCAGCAGCAACCGGCGCTTTGTGGGGCCTCTGCAGCTAGCACAGATGGTCTGTCGGGGCCGACATACATGTCCCTGGCTTCTGATGAGTTTGCTTGCATCGACAGGCTGCTGTGTGAGGCAGAGCAGCAGCGGGGGGGACCGCCAGCACACAAAGCAGCTACACCCGTGGCTGCGGCTGCCGTTGAGGCTGCTGCTGCTGCAGCTGCTGTGAGCGTCCCTGCAGCTGCCGCTGACGCTGTCGCAGCACCTGCTAGGGAGCCTTCACTTGTCAGCGATCAGCAGTGCCTACAGGAGCCGGAGTTGCAGCAGCCGCAGCAGCCGCAGGAGCCGTCCTGGTGGCCACAGGAACAGCCAACCACTCTGCAACCCTGCCAGCTATACCAGCAGCAGCAGCAGCAGCACACGCCTGTGCTCTTGATGCCCGAGGAGACCCCCAAACAGGCAGGTGGTGTTACACTGCAGGTTAGCCCAATGGTCGTGGCTGCTGCCAGCCCTCAGGCGGCATCTGCGGCCACTGCCGCTGCCACTGCGGCTGCCACTGCACCAGCGCCAGTGGCGGCAGCAGTGGATGGTGTCGCTGCTGCAGCCGGCAGGGACGGAAGGGCTGCTGAGGCATGCACAACTCCACAGCAGCCGTCAGTAGCCTCAGCGACAGCAGCAGCAGCAGCAATGGCACCCACTGATGGCCAGGACGGTGGGGAGGGTGAGGGTGAGGGTGAGGGTGAGGGTGAGGGTGTTGTCATCGCTGACAGCCAGCCCGAGTCCCCCACTGTGTCATCCCTCCCTGCACAGCCCCCTGCCCTGCAGCGTGCAGCCCCAACCAGCAGTGCTGGCGATGGCCCTGACAGGTCAGCAATCACGCCAGCAGCAGCAGCAGCAGCAGCGCATTCAGCAGGAGCAGCAGCAGCTGCGGCGGCGGCAGCCAGTCGCTCTGTTTCTCCTGCTGTGGTTCCCTTCAGGGGTCAGCTGGTGCCGGCCCAGGTGGTAGCAATGCTTGACCCACGGCCCTCCCTCGCTGTCGCCCTGCCTGGCCAATCCTTCTGGCCCCCTGCAGCTGCCAGCCAGCCACACAGGAGCCAACCCATCCCCAGGGCCGGTGCCCAAGCAACACTCAAAGCAGCAGCAGCAGCAGCAGCAGCAGCAACAGCAGCAGCAGCAAGCAGCAGCAGCCGATATGGGGGTGACTGCAATGTGGCTGTAGGGTGTGTGCAGTGGGCCAGTGGGCAGGGGGTGCTGCTGTCACCGGCAGCATTGGTGGAGGGTGAGGTGTGTGCTGCCCGTTGTGTGAGCCTAGGGCTGTTGCCGCCAGCCTGGCAGCAGCAGCTGCTGCTGGTGGAGTTGCTAGTGACACCTGAGGGGCGAGTGACGCCACTGCTGGAGGTGCTGCCATCGCCACGGCAGCAGCAGCAGCAGCAGCAGGAGCAGTGCCCTGCAACGCCAGCAGGACCTCGTGTGGCAGCAGTGAGCACACCAGGCAGCCACCAGCAGCAACAGCAGCAGCGGCCGCCGGCGATGGCTCCCCCACCCAGCCGGACCCCTGCTGCTGCTAGCTCAGGCGGCCCCAGCAGTAGCCAACAGCAGCAGCAGCAGCAGCAGCAGGGCTCCCAAGCAGCTATGCGGGGCGCTTCCCAAGGGCCCTCCAGGGGCTCCCAGGGAGGTTCAGCCCTCCCAAGGGCCTCTCAGGGTTCATCACAGGGTGGTGCTGCTGGTAAGAAAGGCAGCCTGGCCGCCCTGTGGGGTGCTGCAGCCTCTTCCACTGACAAGCTGATAGGCAGCAAGAGGGCCTCACCTGATAGTATGGGTAGAGCTGGTGGGGTTAGGGGTGGGGGTGGGGGTGGTGGCAGCAGTGGTGGGGGTGGTTGGAAGCGTCGTGCCAGCAGCGGCAGCGGCAGCAAGGTGGGGGTCAGCCCCACTGCTGCTGCCTTTGCTGACTTATTCTTTGGCAACGCCATACGCTCGCCTGACAGGCCACGCAGCCAGTCAAAGCAGCAACAGAAGCAGAAGCAACAGTCACAGCAGCCGGAACACAGTCAAAGGGAGACACACAATCAGCAGGACCGGCAGCAGCAGCAGCAAGGGCAAGGTAGGGCGCCAGGAAAACAGGGTGCTGCAGACAATAGCGGCAGCAGCAACAGCGATGGGCCAGCCGCACCAGCTGCTGCTGCTGCTGCTGCTGCTGCTGCTGCTGGGTGTGGGTTGTTCACTGCCAGCGGGAAGCCTGTTGCTCCTCCAAGTGCTGCTGCACGGCAGCAGCTGCAGCAGATGATGGCACACCAGCACCAGCAGGAGCTTGAGCAGCAGCCTCAACAGCAGGGCCAGGAGCAGGTGCACTGCCACTTGCAGCTCCAACTACAGGAACAGTGGCAGCAGCAGGAGCAGGCCTTGGCAGCAGCAGCAGCAGCAGCAGCAGCTGCTGATGCCGACAGCGACGTGGAAATGGTGGGAGAGGTGGACGGCCACAACCTGCTGCACCCGCAGCAGCAGCAGCAGCAAACTGACCACCATATGCACCAACAGCAGCAGCAGCAGCCTTCACATGCCGGCAGCTCATCAGGTTTCTGCACGGCAGGGGGCAGGGGGATGGTGCTGGGTGCTGCCGCTCAGGAACAGCTGCAGCGGCTGAGGGAGGGGGTAGCACAACCTGAGGAACAGCAGCAGCAACCCAGCAACCAGCCGCCGCCACAGCTGCAGCAGCATCGCTCTGCTGTTTCCTGTGGCTTCAGTACAGCAGGAGGCAGGGGGTTGGAGTTGGGTCCTGCTGCCGCTGCACAGCTGCAGCAGCTGCGCAACCAGTTGGAAGCACAACAGCATCAGGGGCCATTGCAGCAACAGCTGCGTCAGCAAGCATGCCAACAGCAGCAGCAGCAGCAGCAGGGGTCCGGCTTCGCCACAGCAGGTGGGAAGGGGGTGGAGTTGGGCGCAGCTGCACAGGCTCAGTTACAGCGGCTTCGCCAGTCAACAGACGCCCAGCAGCAGCAGCAGCAGCAGCAGCAGCAGCAGCAGCAGCAGCAGCAGCAGCAGCAGCAGCAGGCCCCTCAAGTACAGCAGCAGCAGCAGCAGCAGCAGGGGTCTGGCTTCTCCACAGCTGGTGGGAAAGGGGTAGAGCTTGGTGCTGCTGCACAGGCTCAACTCGAGCGTCTTCGCCAGTCAACAGACGGCCAGCAGCAGCATGTCCCTCACTTCCAGTTGCCACAACAGCAGGGGTCTGGCTTCGCCACAGCTGGTGGGAGGGGGATGGAGCTCGGTGCAGCTGCACAGGCTCAGCTAGTGAGGCTGTGTCAGTCAACAGATTGCCAGCAGCAACAGCAGCAGCAGGCCCCTCTATTGCAGCAGCAGCAGCAGCAGCAGCAGTGCTCTGGCTTTGCCACGGCTGGTGGGAAGGGGGTGGAGTTGGGCGCAGCTGCGCAGGCTCAGTTGGAGAGGCTACGCCAGCCAACAGACGGCCAGCAGCAGCAGGCCCCATTGCAGCAACAGCAGCAGCAGGGTTCTGGCTTCTCCACAGCTGGTGGGAAGGGAATGGAGTTGGGCGCAGCTGCACAGGCCCAACTAGAGCGGCTTCGCCAATCAACAGATGGCCAGCAGCAGCAGCAGCAGCAGCAGCAGCAGGCCCCTCCGTTGCAGCAGCAGCAGGGGTCTGGCTTCTCCACGGCAGGTGGAAAGGGGATGGATTTGGGTGCAGCTGCACAGGCTCAGTTGGAGAAGCTACGCGAGTCGACAGAAGGCCAACAGCGGGGGCAGGAACAGCAGCCCCAGCAAGAGCTGCGGCACACGCTACCCCCTGATGCAGCAGCCAACGGCGGTGTAGGTGCTGCTGCTGCTGCTGCCGCCGCTGTTGCGGCTGCCGGTGATGGAAGCAGCAGTGCTGCTGCTGCAGCTGCCTCCGTATCCGCAGCAGTTGCAACACCAGGCAAACCAGACATGCACACTCCAAATGCAGTAGCAGCAGCAGCAGCAGCAGCAGCAGCAGCAGCGACCCCGGCTGCCAAGCCGAGCCCTGCCCCTGCCTCTGCTTTCAAAACCCCACAGGGTCTGCCACCCCGCATCAACCCCCGCAAGCGCTCCCTCTCACACCCACACACCCCAGGCCTCCTGCAGCAGCAGCAGCAGCAGCAGCAGCAGGCAGGGGAGGGTGGGTCAGCAGGCAAGCCCCCTCGCAGCAAGGCCTTCAAGCGGCCTGCAGTCACAGGACCCTCACCAGGCCGCCCTGTCACCACACCACAGCAGCAGCAGCAGGGAGAGGGTGGCACCAGCAGCAGCAAGAAGCAGCGGGTGCAGCGGGAGCTGTCAGTTGACAGGGGGCTGCCAGTTGCTGAGTACTTTGCACTGGCAGGCGCACAGCTGCAGCAGCAGCAGCAGCAGCAGCAGTCCGCATGTGCAGCTGAAGTCAGCAGCCGCAGCAGCAGCAGCAAGGTGGTGTGGATAGCACCATCCCTGCCCAACAACCCGAAGGCAGCTGCAGCATTCACGTTCAAGGCCGCTGTTGTGTCAGCACAGCATGACACATCTACGCAACTCACCCCTCAGCAGCAGCAACAGCCGCAGACGGACAACCCAGTTGCACCTGACGTAGTTCCAGCAGCAGCAGCAGCAGCAGCAGCAGCAGCAGCAGCAGCAGCAGCAGCACCTGGCCCAGTGCCGGTCCCCTCAGTGCCTGGTGCTGAGTTTGGTCCTGCTGATGCTCGCTCAGTGCTGTTGTTGTGGGGTGCTGACCCCGACCAGGCCTCAACAGCATGGGTGGCCAACCACTACAAGTGGATTGTGTGGAAGCTGGCAGCCTATGATAGGAAGCTACTGGGGCTTGGTGGCAGCAGTGGCAGCAGTGGCGGCGGCTGTGGCAGCAGTGGCGGCAGCAATGGTGGCAGCAGTGGTGGTGGGTGTGGGAGGTGCCTTGATGTGGGTGTGTTGCTGCAGCAGCTGCAGTACAGGTACACCCGGGAGGTGAAGGAGGGGCAGCGCTCAGTGCTGAAAAAGGTGTGTGGGGAAGGGCGGCGAGGAAGGGAGGGGCTGGGGTTGAGGATTCACTGGCCACCATGACACTCCTCGGGGATTGAGCTGTGTGGCATGTGTGTGTTTCTGGGTGGGGCTGGTCTTACCCTTTGCATGATGTTGCCTCGTGTTGCCCACCATGTGTACATCTGGCAGTTCCCGCCTGTCGTCGCCCATCCAATCATCTTCTGCATCTGCCCCAAATCCTTGAGCATGACATGCCCGTCTACCCCAATCCACTTGTTTTAGTACCCAATTGTTCTATCACATGTGACATATCTACAGCTCGTTACTCCCAAGGTAATTCCCATCCTTGCCTCCCCCCCCCCTGCCCCTGTTCCACAGATCCTTGAGCAAGACCTGCCCGCTGGCGTTCCCCTGGTGTTGATGGTCAGCGACATACGCACACGCGGCGGCAACAACACCAGCAGCCACAACAGCAGCAGCAAACAGACCAGCAGCACCAAAAGCATGCAGGAGCCAGCAGCAGCAGCAGCAGCAGGTGCAGATGGTGCTGACAAAGCTGCAGAAGTGCCTGAGGTGTTGGGGTTGCAGCTAAGTGACGGGTGGTATTACGTCAACACACTCATCGATGCACCCACTGCGCAGCTGATCACCAGCGGCAAGCTCACGGTGCGTGCCGACTCTGTTGGGAAGGGGGGGGGGATGCAGTGCAACACCATGCTGTGAAAGAAAAACACAGAACACACAAACTGGTGCTGGGCCCTGATAGGTTTGATGCATTACCAAGCAACCCTTGAACCATGTCTTTCCCCACAGTGCCGGAACAGTGCAGTACCTGTCACAGGTTTGCAAGCGCTTCATTGCAAGGCGCAGCGCTCAATCGCGCACCACTGCAAGATTCCTTCTCTGCCTTCACTCCTGACGACACATTCTGTCTGGTGCCCGCCCATGCCTCCCCCTTTCTCCCCCGCCCCCGTTCGCTTTCCCTCTGCAGCTTGGCAGCAAGGTGCGTGTGGTGGGTGCTGAGCTTCGCAGTGACCGTGCTGCTGAGCCGCTGGATGCTGCACGCACTGCACTGTTGCGGCTGTCATTCAACGGACTCAGCCCTGCAGCATGGGACGCTAAGCTGGGGCCGGTGCCAACAGGCGAGACACTCAGGTGGGCTGGGGGTGTGTAAGGGTGCTGGCTGTTTGGTGACAACACACCTCATCATCTTCTTTGATTGTGTTGTCAGGCTGTCGCTGGCAGAGATGCCTGAGGGTTGTGGTGTGCGGCTAGCCTTCAGGGCTGAGGGAGAGGTGCTGCCTTGGCATGCGAGGGCTGGTGGGCCCAGCACCATGTTGACTATAGCTGCTCTCATGTATGCGGATGACCTAGTGCTTATGAGCTGTGACAGGTCTGAGCTGGAGCTGATGCTCAAGGTGTTCGACTCTGTCTGCAGCAGAATGGGCATGTGTGTCAATGCGGCCAACACCGAGCTCATGGCTGTTTGTCATGATGGTCAACCACTAGAGAGTGTGCAGTTGTCAGGTGGTGAGGCGCGTCATGTGCCCTCTTTCAAGTATCTGGGGGGTGTGGTCGATACCTCTGCAAGCTGGGAGGCTGAGATAACTGCCCGCATCAGCAAGACCAGGGGTCGTTTCGCAGAGATGCAGCGTGTGTGGGGCGCCCGCAGCATGGGCGTTAAGATCACGATGCAGTGCTTCCGCGTGTATGTGCTGCCTGTGCTACTGTTTGGCAGTGAGACCTGGGCTCTTACTCAGAAGCAGGCTGACCGGTTCGAAGTGGTGCACTCTGATTGCCTCCGGCATATTTTGAATGTGCGTCGCGCTGATCGGCAGCAAGCAACATCTATGGTCTCAGTGTGACACAGTCAGCCTAGCCAGCCACCTCACAGCCCACAGGCTGCGGTGGCTGGGGCACGTCCTGCGTATGGGCGAGGAGCGCTATCCTCGGCAGGCCCTCTTCTCTCTGATGCATGACGCCGGTGCAGCACCGCGGGGGGCACCGTCTATGAGCTGGGAAAAATGTGTCACGAGGGACCTGCAGGCCCTGGGGCAGCCGACGAACATGCACGATTTAACGGGTGCATGTGCGTTGCGCGGTTCCTGGCGGAGCATGCTCTACAGACTGACACACCCACGCGCTACTGGGGTGCCCTTCCGGCGACCACTCAATGCCACAACCCACAGCAGCAGGATGCGGCAGCGCGCTGAGACCCTGCCATTCCAGGCAGCATGGTCTGCAAGTGGACCAGGGGTCATGTCCAACTGAGTTGCTTGTATAGTATATGTACAACATGCTACCTATGTTAGCTTTTCTTGTGCTGTTGGCTTTGAGGGCCGTAACTGGTCCAGGCTTTCTAGTGTCCTAGGTCACTGGTCGTCTGGTGGTGTATTGCTTGTCTTGCACCAAGGTCAATTTGCTGCTAGCAGCATGCTGCATGCGCAATAAACCTGGCCGGAAACACGTGTAATGAAGATGATGATGATGACACCTCATTGGGCTGGGGGGGGGGGGTGTTTGGTAATGACAAATGTGGTTCATGCGCATCACTGGGTGGTCAACAATGCAGCCGTGGCATTTTCCATTGTGTTGTCGTCGTGCAACTCACTTCAGAGGCAGCTGAGGCGCTGCCTCTTCCTTGCAGCCTGGATGTGGCTCAGCCCATGTCCTTCAAACAGCAGACAAGGGACTGTCATTACTACTACTACTACTACTACTTCTACTACTACTACTGTCATTACAAAGACTGGCGCAGCTACTGATCTTGCTGCTGTGCGTCTGCTGCTGCTGCTGTTGCAGGCCGCTAAGCCTGGTCCACCCCGCTGGTGGGTTGGTGCCGCGCACTCTGCTGCTGGTTCAGCGCCGCTACCCCCTGCTGTACTGGTGCCGCAGCAGCAAGGCACTGGTCACACCCAAGGTGCTGGCAGCAGCACAGCAGCGGCAGGAGAGGCAGCAGGAGCAGGTGGGTGGGTGGTGAGGCTGGGGAATTGTTTGTGTGTGTTGGCAGTATGCAGAGGGAGAGAAGCACAGTACAAGCACAGTGAAACCCCATGCAGGTTGGGCATTACCTGTTCAACAAGCTGCACATGAGGCCGTCTGTAGCTGCCTGGAGCGATGTGTCCCTGCTGATAGCTGCTATGGTGCAACGCAAGCAGTGCGAGCCATCACACTGTTGTAGCCAGCAGCAAGCGCCCATGCAAAACTGGCTCCTCACTTTGCTGCCGCCGCTGGGGCCATCCCTGCAACCGCTGCTGCTGCTGCTGCTGTCCCCCATCAGGCGCTGCATGCTGCCGCCTCAGCCGTTCGCCGTGAGGAGCTGGCCCAGTGCAGGCAGTGGGCCGCCAGCAGGCGTGCCTCACCCCTTGAGCGCGCCTACGCAGCTGCAGTGCTAGCCGCAGAGGGGGGAGGAGGGGGAGGCTGTGGGGGCGATGAGCACAACGGGCACAGCAGCAGCAGTGGTGGTGGGGTTGGTATGTTGGAGCTTCAGGCCTTCAGGGCAGCAAGGCAGAACCATATGGAGGCACAGAAGCAGCAGCACTTGCAGCAGGAGCTGCAGAAAGCAGCAGCACCAGTAGGGATACTAGGTGCGACAGCAGCAGGGGCCCAGCAGCAGCAGGGGTTGAGCAGCAGTGGCAGCAGTGTGAGTGCTGCGGCTGCTGCTGCGGCCATGGTGTGTCTCCAGGAGCCTCCTGTCCCAGTAATGCAGCTGAGGGTGTCTGGTGTGCTACCCCTGGGTGGGTCTGACAGGCCTGCTGGGGCTGATTCCACCAATCACACCAGCAGCAGCAGCGGCAGCAGCAGCAGTTGGGGTGCGCTGGGTGCAGGCCAGAGTGTTGCTGTTGTGAAGGTGTGGCGTCCCTGTGAGGCTGTGCAGGGTATGGATGAGGGGTGGTGGTGCTGGCCAGTGGGCTGTGTGCGGGGAGTGAGGGGCGCAGCAGCACGGTGGAGGGGAAGGGGCGACTGATGGAGCTCAGCACAAGCAAAATGACTAGGTGAGGTTGGGTGTGTGTGTGTGTGCGGGGGGGGGGGGGGGGGGGAGGGAGGGGCATCCTTGGGCTTGCAGCATTGAGCATGGGTTGAGAGGAGGAGCGCTTTGCCTTGCATGAGGTTGCTTTTGGAAACAGTGTCTTTGTTGTGCAGCTGTTTGCACCATTGGTTCAACTTGCTAGGGTGTCCCAGTGGGTGGTGAGCAGAGCAGCAGCAGGGTTTTGACTTGCGGGCGCCAGCTGAGCAAACCACATTGCAGGTTCATTCTTGAGGGACAACTGTAGCTCACAGTACACAACGCACTAGCGCTGACAAAGTTGCCCCGTTGCGCCTGTCTGCCTGCCATCTCCACATCCCACCCCTTTTTCCCTCCCCAGCTGGCGCCTGATGGGTCCTGCTGCCAGCCTGGCTTCCAGCCTGTCAGTGTCCCCCTACCTCCCCCGCACCTGGCCCAAGCTGGCCCAGCTGTCAGCACAGCATGTTGATATGGAGGTTGCCTTTGTTGGAGTGCTGGTGTGGGCGGCAGAGGTCAACACAGGTATGTAGCCAGGCATGTATGTGGGTAGGGGGCAGGGGAAAGCCTAGAGGAGTGGAAATTCTCAACAACACGTACTGGAGTTGTGCCGATGAAGACAGGCTGATGATGTTGGCACAGCAAATGCTGACATGCTGCATGCTGTCATTTAATGAGGTGTCATGTAGTGTGGCAAGTGAGATAAAGCATGGCTTACCACCCCTAGATGCACAGCGGGTCCTTTGGCACAATGTGCAACATCGCCTTGAATGCTGTGCTGTGCGATAAGCTTTGCATGTGTCCTGCTCAAGTTGTTGCACGGGTTTCCTGTGCAGATGGGCGTGAATGGCAGCAGTGGGTGTTTTTGATGGACGACTCAGTGCCACCAGCGCAGGCTGAAGCAGCACCAGCACCTGGTGGTGGGAATCATATTGCACCAGCAGCAGCAGCAGCAGCAGCAGCACCCACAGCAGGTGACAGCGGCAGCAGCAGCAGTGGCTGCCTCCTGCTGGCTGTGCAGTTAGTCGGTGCCCCCACATCGATCGACTGGCTGCCACCCAGCACCCCTGCCCCCAATCCAGCAGCAGCAGCAGCAGCAGCGCCTGGCAGTAAGGGAGGCAGCAGCAGCAGAGCATTGATGCGCTCAGAGCCGCGGCAGCAGCTGACTTTCGTCACTGCCAGCAACTTGTTGGTAAAGCAGTTTGATGACAGTCACGGCTTTTGGGTTGCTGAGGCCCACAGCAATGCGGGGCTGGGGCTGGTGTCAGGGCGTGACAGCAGGGTGAGGGAGATGGGGGGCTGGGTGCGGGCCAACATGGGGTTGTGGGAGGCCTGTAGGGCCAGGGCGCAGCAGGTGACAGGGGGGTGATGTGGTGATGCTTGGGTGTGTATGTGTGTATTTGGGGGGCGGTGGGGTCCAGATGGACAGAGCTGATTACGCAGTGTGAGCGGTAGCTTGTGAGCATGAGGATGTAGGTTTGTTGAGAGCGGCAATGATGGTTTTATGGTGTAAAACACCACAAGGCAGGGACTGTATTATCTCTTTGTATTGCATGTGAACTACAGCATGTCCCTCCGTCATACATGCATTGGCATACATAATATGTCTTGTTGGCATGTGTGTTTTGGGACAATACATGCAAATGGTCTTGCATGCCTTGGAACAGTGTACTGCCACATCCGGGCATGCTGAATAGCAATGGTGGTGGCAAGCTGGTGCAATGAGCTGCAGTGCGTGTGAGAGTTGCAGCCTCAGCTCTCTGCGCATGCTGTTTGTGGTGATTTACTGCACTATTTCCCACCTGCGCAGAGTTAGTGGCTGCTGTGAGTGATTTCTGTCTGTAGGTACGGTCATACATGTGCTTAGCCGCCACAGCATGGGCAGATTGCCCATGTTGTGAGGTCATCTGGTGTGTCCTAAAAGAGTCATGCGCCAACATATGCCATGATTGGCAGGCATGTGGCCCCTAGGGGCCCATCCCAGGTACATATTCCACACATGATCATTCCGAACAAACACTTCGTACTGACTGCTGGTGGGTGCAGTCCCGTAAGGAAATCCCACTTATCCCCTTGATGCCATCTGCTGAGCACAAGAAGGTTCAGTTGTTGTGTCGCTCTGCGTCAGTGAGGTGTTCCGGCACATGCGCTGGGGAAGTGGTGTATTCCAGAAACACTTCACACCAAATGTACCACATCATGCTGCCTCCCAACCAATGGAATCATTGATGCAGCATCAAAGCTATATGCCAACATCCGGGCAGTGTACAGCTACATGAAAGCTAGCATAGGGCTCATCCTTCTGCTGTTGCAGGCAAACGTGAGCACACCACCATCAATACTAAAAATAATACTAACGTGGCGACAACCACAAGATTGTGAGCACACGGCAAAACGCCGCCGCCTAGTTGCCACACCACACTCTGAGGCTTTACGACCGCAAGCACACCGCGGAGTCAACACAACCGCAAGCACACCGCAGAGTCAACACAACATGAGTCATGCAGCAGCAGCATTAGCAGCTGCTGCCCTGCCTAGTACTACTGCCCTGCCTAGTACTATTTGTAATCCTCCACCTCCTCCCAATGCTCCATCTGCCGTGACGCCGGGCGCCTCAGGTACTACCAAAAAAGCGTCTGTGAGGAAGCTCTTGGTGGTGCCACCAGCCGCGCTGCCGCCACCTGGCCGTGGACCTGCGAAAGCCCGGCCTTGAGCAGGCCCTCAGCAGCAGCACGCACCTGCAAAACAAAAATGTGCACTGTCTCAGCTCCTTGTATGCCGTGCCGCAACTCCCCAAACACAAACTCAAAACATACGGCAGTGGCAATGCATAGCTCCATTCCCTTGTGACCTGAGGGGCAACCAAGCCTGTTGGTTTGAGCTGTGGAGTCAGGCAGTTCGGCTGCTGTTGGCAACGCAGACCAAATGGCCAATACCAGCACTATAACTTTTGTCTGCTGGCCCAAACCAGTACAAGAACACCACCACGGCAGCAGAGTATCACACCTGAGCATTTCTGAGACATCAACAGTTGGGGATCCACTCTGCCAGTGCTGCAGCTGCATGCCCTGCCACTTCAGTGTCCTCATGGTCGGCATAGCGGCGCAGCAGCTGGATCCACACAGGCTCATCGCCAGCAGCCTGCACAGCAACACAAAGTAAGTAAGTAAGTAACTACGCCTATGGCGAACCACTGGCGTAACGTTTAGGCAAGAGGGGTGTGCATGTCTAGCATGCTAGACTACCACACCCCCCACCTGACCCCTCCAGCCCGAGGGCATGGAGGGGGTGTGAAGTGTAAATCATCGCTTTTTGCGACGTTTCCTGTGGTCCGGCTCTGACCTGACGAGGAGACGCTTTGTGCCTTGTTGGGCTGTACTGTGGCGGGTAGGCCTGGAGTGTTGCTTGTGTGGCCGTCGTCCCTTGTCGCGTTTGCCTTTCTTCCCTGGGCGCTTGTTGCGGCCCATGAGGATGGCTCTGCGTTGTGTCCAGATTAGTTTGAGGTTGCGTACTGCTATGTGGTGCAGGCGTCGAGCTAGGGATGTGAGGGCGGAGCCGCCTACTCCGAGGTCGCGCATGTCTTTCAGGAAGGACTCGTAGATTATACCTGATGCCCCTAGCAGCAGAGTGACGATGCGAACTGTGGCTGTGGGCTCGTGGGCCAAGATCAGTTCTTTCAGTGCGGCGTGTTGTGCTGCCGCTCTTTCTTGTTGCGGCATCGGGTCCGTGTCCCTGCAGTATTTTATTTCGACAATGTCGAAGACCCACTCGTTGTTGTCTGGGAAGTATTTCAGCAAGATGATGTCGGGAACGCTGTCCCGATATCCTTTAAGGGCCTCCGCAAGGTCGTGGCTGAACATGGAGGGATTGTCCATGTGCCTCATGAAGCGGTGTGGCTGCATGCCCTCCGGCACCTCTGATGGGGCCTTTCTTCTGGTGTAACCCACGTCTGACAAGATAGATACAGAGACACCCCTTGGTCTCTTAACGCCATAGGACTTCGTCCCATCTGACAAGAAGACATTTCCTGCTTCCTTGCCTCTGCTGATAGCTTCCAGAATTTCCGTGCCGGCGTCATTGTGGCGGCGCGTGTACGCGGCGGACAGCTCCTTGCAGCCGCTGATGGCGTGGTGCCCTCCGTCTTCCTGTCCACAGAGCGGACACTGGTTTGTTGGGGCCTTGCCAATTTTGTGCAGTGGTCTGTTGGTAGGGAGCAGTCCCCAGCTGTATTGCAGCACTAGTTTTCGAGTGTACCTATCCACCTTGGAGCTGGTCATGAATGCATGACTGGCTGGGTGATGTAGTTTGTCGGCCACGCTCCTCCAGCTGGAGGCATATATGCCATCTTTGGGCGCGCTTCCAAGCTTTGCACCTGCATGTGCCTCTTGTTTAAGGGCGGCTTGCATGTCTGGCAGGGGTTTTGTGACTGTCACGGTGACGCCAGATGGCAGTTCCTTGTCTACTTCCTTGTATGGCCAATACATCTGCATGCGCGAGTTGCTCGGTACATCATATGTATGTGGAGGTGGAGCATCAATAGGTAGTTCCCCGCGGGCCACCTGTACGGCGGTACCATGCGCCATCTCATTGCCTATTATGCCAGCGTGGCTCTTCAATTTCCAAAGGTGGATCGTACCGGGGTGATCCCGTACAGCATTGGCTAAGGCTTCAAGGACCTGCCGGTGCCGATGCTCTGTCAGGTCTTGAGGCCTATAGATCATCTTGGCAAGTCCGTGCATGGATCCCAGGCTGTCCGTGGCCACATGTAGTGTGCCATCGACTCTGGTGTGTGTCGTGCCAAACTGAGTGAGGGCTACGTGTAGGGCTGCCAGTTCCGCCCTGCAGATTGTGTTGCACGTGGCGTCTGCTCCCTCGCCTTGCCAGGCGCAGTGCACTGCCAGGGTTTGGCTGTGCACTCCGGGTACATGCACAGCCGCCCCAATGCCCGGTCCTTCCATATCCTGCCCTTTCACGTGGCTGCCATCCGTGTATAGGAAAGCTTTCCAGTCGTGGGCAAGTGGTGGCGGGTTTGCTTGGGACCTGCGCAGTGATTGAGTTGCTGCTGAGTGTGCAAGCACCAGTTGTTCGTACTCAAGGGGGTCATCCGCAGAGTCCAGTCTGCGCATGTCTCCTGTTTCTGAGTATCTAGCAGGGGTGTGATACGCCAAGGGACGGGGTAGGACTATGGCCAGGGTGTTGTCCGTGGGGCGTTTGCAGAAGCGTTTGCTGGCTTTCCTTGCCCACCTGGCAAGGGTTGCAGTGGCATCTTCATCCATGTATAGATCTTCAAGCTTGGTGAACTTGGCTCTTGGCTGCTTACTGGCGTTAGGTACTGCTTCGAGGGCCCCCCGAACTGCAGTTTGGAAGGTACGGTACCAAGAGGTTTCTTGACGCTGGTCACCGACTTTGAATGGGAAGTGCTCTGCAAATCCTGTTTG
Organism: Desmodesmus armatus; assembly: GCA_007449985.2. NCBI lineage: Eukaryota > Viridiplantae > Chlorophyta > Chlorophyceae > Sphaeropleales > Scenedesmaceae > Desmodesmus > Desmodesmus armatus. The sequence goes on from VIIQ02000317.1 coordinate 50,380, forward strand.
GTTGCCCACTACTAGCATCCTGAATTTCCACTTCAGGGTGCGGGGGCCTGCAAACGGCTGGCATCCCGGGGGGTCCAGCTGTATCATCTCCCTTCCAAAGGTACATACCGGGAGGCATACATCGTGGTTTCTGCGCACCAGTTGCATGTTCGCTGCGTCGTCATCGGTGTCCACCCCGTCCCACGCAAAGAAGGTCGGGAGAATCAGCAGGGTGAGGGTGCTATCGGTGGTGCTTTTAGCTGATCTGATGGCCCAGTCTACGGCTTTAACCGCCATGTGCACATCAAATTCCGGCACCGCAAGAGATGGGCCTGTCCAGCGGACTGCGTACGCATCGTGATTGGCGCCGAACACCCGATCCCGGTCGTGTGCCGTCCAGTAGCTGGGCGTGCAGGGGTGGACGGTGAATGGGTTGCAGAAGCGCTCTTGGGTAAGCTTAGCTTGGCTCATGATTGTGTTCTTAAGCTGCTGGGGGAGGCCCCAGTGTTGAGCTTCGGTGGCCTTAGTGCCGGGCAACTGGCGGTATCTCAAGGCAAGGCGGCGTAGTTCTTCTTCGAACGTGCAGGGCTGCCATTGTGTCTGGGTGGTTGCTTTGCATGTATGTGAACGCGTCTTTCAGGCGGGCGACCACCTCAGGGCTGATCATGTGTTCACATTTGCCGTCTGTGCCATAGATGCAGCACATCTCTTTTGTCCTTATCTGGCCAGCCGAAGTGGCATACTGCACTGACCTCACATATGCACGGCAGCCCACTCCACTGGCTCCATGCGTGTGGGGGGGGGACATCTGCATGGGGGTTGATGGGGAGGGTGTGCGTACTAGTTTCTTGCGGATTGCTTGGCCAATGGTCACATCATACACTCTTTCAGCCGCAGGTGGAGTGACTCTGGGGCGTTGTTGCATGGCAGTCTTTTGCCGCTTTACTTGACTGTCATTATGGACGTGTTGGGATGCAAGAAGCTCTTCCAATTCCCGCAGTGCCTGAGGTGTGGCACTGGCGCGTATGGTGGGAATGGCCTCTGAGGCCTCCTTCCATTCCACTCTGTAGAGCTTGATGTCGTTAGGGAGGCTTCGTGCGGTGTATTGTTGCTCATGGCACTCCTTGCATGTGTAGGGTTCGGGTGGTTCAGCTGAGACCTCACCATGCACCCGTTGGATGCAGTCACTGTGATACCACCTGTCGCACGTTGCGCAGGTCTTGCAGGTTTGTTCTGTGTAGGTGGCTGGTCTTGCACAGTACTCGCATGGGCGCTGAGTGTCTAGACCGAACTGTTGTAGGTCAGCCGGCGTGGCTTCTGTCATGCAGTGGACTTTGTATCCTGAGGATTCTTGAGTGGCAATCTGCCATCCTGGTTGCACACATGGAGCCCACTGCACGATGGCTTGTTGTTGGGTGCGAGAGGAGCAGAGTGCCTTCACAGAGGCAATTCTTTCATCCGTAAAGGAGTACTTCGCTCCAAGCGCAGCCATGCGCTTTTGTGCTGGCGGGGGTTCTCCAGGTTGAGAAGGTCGGCGCGGGGCATCTTTGCAGGCATTGGTGTAGAGGCGATAACCCGTGCACGTGCGGCGGCTCACTGGGGCGTCGGCAATCTCCACAGTGTGTCTGTATGTCTTTCCAGACGGCCCGCTTGCTTGTTCGCGGCTTCTTATGTATTCGACTGTAGTGTTGCGTGCTTGTAGTGCTTGGTGTTCTAGGTCTTGGTGCATCCTTGACAGGGCATGCAGGTCGGTGTGTGTTCCTGGGATGGGATTGTTCCACATGGTGCGATTGCCCGGCCAGTGTGCTTGCATATTCCGGTGGAAGTCACTGTGGAGGGGGCGGATTTCTTGTTCGGGAGGTGCTCTGCATACCTCCGTCCACGGCACGCCTGTGCTGAGGTAGTGGGTGACTCGGCGCCAGGCTGCAATGTGCTTGGGTTTGACATTGTTCTTTCCCATGATGGACACAATGGCTAGTGCTGGGAGGACGTATGTGCGTTTATGGCACAACATGTGTTCAACTGTGTTGATTCCCACAGAGTGCAGAACTTGTATGTCTGCCACGAGCCTGCGGTCCCATTCACTTGGCTCAGCTTCTAGCTTTGTGAGGCTTGCAGCAAGGGGTGCTAGGGCGTCCAAAGCTGCTTGTCTTGTGCCATCCTTTGTGAGGATGATCCTGGCCTTTTGCATGGCCAGGGCTTGTCTGACGCGCATACTGTAGCGTGAGACGTGGGGGAGCTGAGAGACTGACAGCGCATCCGTAGCAGTGCACTGTCGTTGCATGAGGGCACGGGTGAGGCGGCCTAGGGGTCCTTCATCGTTCAGTGCGCGGGTCAGCCGCTGCGTACAGATGATGGTGTGTTCGACCTCTAGAGAGGGGCATCCCAGTCCTCCCTTTGCAGTGTCCTCATGTGCACCAATGGTGGACATGCTGACCGACAACCCGTGTGCTTGTTTGGCGATTTTGCAGAGAATGCCGTCCAGTTTCTTGATTTCCGGTGACGTGAATGGTGCCATTGTCAGTACATGTGACACAACAGCCCTTAAGCTGGACTTCAGGATGCGTAGTTTTTGGGATGGGCTGGCCCATGAGGTTTTCAGTGCGTTGGCTGCATTGGCCAGTTGTTCTACTGTTGCCTTGAACTGTGGTTTGTAGTCCAGGTTCATGGTGAGGAGTACCATAAGGTGCCGGAATGGGGTTTTTGGGTGATGGTAAGTAATAGGCTTGCCTTGTACAGTTATGTGCCCTTCCAGTTGCTCCTTTAGGCGTTGGTCATCGTATGGCTTGTTTGGTTGTGAGTGATGGAGTGCTCCTGTCACCGTTGTCTTCTTGTGGTTGACTACCAGGTGCCCCCAAGTTGTGTATGCAGAGAGCTTCTTGGCTTGGTGTTTCAGTTCTGCAAGGGAACCTGTGAGTGCATTGAGGTCGTCTGCATATGTAATGGAGCTGGTGTGGCGTTGGTCATCAGGAACTTGAAAGTCTTTCAGGCACCCTGGGACGTATCCATGCCTGCCGCTGTGTAGCCACCTCAATAGGGGTTCTATATATTGCATCGATTCCTTTAGGAATAGATGCCAATACAGCGCACGGGTCTCACACCCACACACATGACTGCCAAAACTGGTCTGAAGTAAGGTCCAAGAGGTGCCACAGCAGGCCTTGGCTAGTCGTTCAGGAATGTTATGGTTATAAGAAGTAATAATGTCCTTCGTTTGCTGGGTATGGATGCTGCCGTAGCAAACGCCAACATTGCTGCAACTGCTGGTTACGAGAACGTCCAATGGTAGAATGCCACGATGTACGTACGTTTTTGTCGGTGACGGCTGGGGCACGCCTGTGTGCCGCAATAGTCTGGTTGAGTTGCGTCCAAAATGTATGGATAGAATTTCCTTGCACGTGCAAAGTGCACCGTACACAACAGGGCAGGGAAAACGTGATGGAGGATAAGAATGAAAAAATACGTTTCATGGGGCCCTTGGGTAGAGGCTGCGAGACAAGTGCGGGGTTGAGTAATGGGTGACTAACAGCCCGTCAGCTGTGGATGCGCGTGCCGAAGATATAAGGACTTTAGCTGGATTTTGCCCATCAGCGACGCAGGCACAGGATAGGAATGCAAGGGCGCAGCAGCTTTGTTCACTCGCTGCTGCTGCTGCTGTTGTTGCTGCTGCTGCTGCTGCTGCAAGCTTGCAGTTGAGCCCAGAGTGTGAGCGACCAGTTCAGTGCCATAATGGTGCTCGATCGTGTCACATGAAGTTGCAATCGTGAAAGCGCTACGTTCCAGGGCCTTGGAAGGCAGTGAAGGGCCATCAGCAGCAGCAAGTCCAGCAGCAGCAGCCCAGCAGCAGCAACTGTTTAGCACCTTGGCAGCAGCAGCCCTGCAATCAGAAAGCGTCACCCAGATAACTACTAGTAGCCGCCTGTTACAGCCCAGTCACAATCCAGGGTGCACCCTGAGCATCAAAAACAGTAGAACGGAATCGATGCAGTACTGACGCCACCCGGCGTTAGACGTTCTATAGTATGAAAAGGAAGGGGGACAGGCTGTCCCCCTGAATTGTGCCCCTATCGTTGGGGATGGGAGCCTTAGGGCCGTGTGGCGTCTGGAAGCGAGTTTGTGCCCCCATGTACAGGTCTTTCACCACCTCGATGGCGTCTGTAGGGAATCCCAGGTCATAGAGGATGCACAACAGTTTGTCATGTGAGATGGTGTCAAATGCTTCCGTCATGTCTGCTTGCAGCAAGTAGATGTCTTGTTTGTACCAGTAGGCGTCCTCCAGGGCCATGACCGTCATCTCAATTTGCTGTGCAGTGGAGCGCTTGCTCCTGAACCCGGTTTGTGATGCACATTCAAATCGAGGATCACATGGGCCAAACTTTCTGCGACTAGTTGAACTTACACACCTTGACACAACAGCATGAACATATGCATAGAAACAACATGCAGCGCCACAACACAGCAACCCCTCAGGCTGACCATGACAAAAGCCACATGCCTCACTGATGCTGCATGTTTCCTTTGCATGAAGTCGAACAGCAAGCCGCCAACAACAGCCACTCGACAGCCAGCAAGCTACATCTTCTTGTGAGAAACACACCTGACAGGTCAACTCCCAATCCACCCAAGGCCAACCGGGTTGATGCTTTAGGCAGGTCAGGTGCTGCAGCTGTGTGAGCTTCAAGTGCTCAGGGCTGTTGACGTTGCAGCGCGTGTTGTCGTCATGCACTGTCAGCTGCCTGAGCCTCGTCAGCTGACACAGCAGCTGTAGGTCTGATACATCTCGCACGCTCACGCCTAGCTGTTGTAGGCTGCTGAGCCCATGCAGGGGCACGAGCAGATCCGCGTTACACTGCCACGTCTGCAGCTGCAGTGACTGCAGCTCAGGGCAGCAGCTGACAAGGCGCCTGCCATCAGGGGCGGGCGTATGGCCTTGAAAGTAAGAAAAGGACATGACCAGCACACGCAGGTGCGGCAGCTGCTTGCCAGCGGGGAAAACATGGGGCCAGATGGCTGACGGCAGTATCCAGCTGACAGTGCTGAGGTGTTGCAGCTTGCAGCTGGCTGTCAGGGCTGAGTAGGCTGTTGCTGGGGGCCCACCCAGGTCGAAACTGTTAACATGCTGCAAGTCCAGATGGGTGAGTTGCTGCAGCTGACCCAACTGTGACAGCAACTCATGAAATCCCGCGGCTTGTACACGATCTTCCGCAGATACCGTGTCATCCAGGTCAATCCTGATGCTGTTTTCATCACCGTCAAACCTACAATCGACGAGCCGCAGGTACTGCAGCTTGGTCTTGACTGCCAGGCCACCAACCTCAAACACTACATCATCCGAACTGCTCGGCCATGTCGATGTGACATCCAGGCGTGTCAGCTGCAGTGAGACTGCCAAGTCACTGCCCTCAATGCAGCCCCCGTAATCCCCAAATCCAGGCGCAAGTCCAGCAGGCATGTCAGTGCTGTTAGGTGCGGTACTCCAAGCCCATACTGGCCACCAGGTTCACGTGTTGTGAGGTTTGCGAGGTCAAGGCATGTCAGGTGCTGCAGCGGATGCAGCATGTTGCCAGTTACCGTCAAAGGGTACCGTTGCCACCGTGCATCACTGAAGGTAGATCTGATGCTGAGGTGTTCCAGCTCTGGCAGCAGTGGCCATGCTGCCGCCAGCCCCTCATCCACATCCAGCAGCGCACAGCGATCGAAGTGCAGCTGCTTGATGGGCACCCCAGCTGGCATCACACCGTCACTCCTAGGGATGTTAGCAGCCGTAGGTTCTGGCGGCACCTACAGCCGTAGGCCGTAGGTCCTACCCCGTAGGGGGGTATGTTCCGTTGGTCGTAGGTGTAGGTTTTACAACATCTTCTCAGGCTGGGCAGCTTTGTCAATTCTGAAAGTTGGAGGTTGTTCTTCATGTTTAATTCAATCATTTAAGGTGTTTATTTGACCTCGTGTGCAGCAAAAGCATGCATTCTCAAGTGCAAGACGCGGTCAGGTCCAGAGTGTGCCGGCGGCTGTTGCTTAAGCCAAAAACAGCTAGATGGAGTTGTGCTGTAGCAGGCAGTGGTCTATTGCACATACATCCTCTGCACACCACACCGTTACAAGCACTCTTGCGTGAAAAAATAGGTTACTTGTCATGCCATCGATCACTCGATCACTCGATCACTTACATCGCTAGCCTACACTCGTCATGGTGCTAACATATCATTCCGAGGTATATGTGCTCGTTTTATGCGTTTTGGAGCACTGTTGTTGCGTGCCTACGGCCCGTTGACCGTAGGTTTCGGCACGTTGACCGTAGGAAGCTGCCGTAGGTGGCCCTATGCTGCCTACAGGCCAGTTTGTCACCTACGCCGTAGCCTACGCTGTAGGAACCTACGCGTAGGCACCTCCGGCCTACGGCCTTCGCATCCCTACTCACTCCCGCCAGCATCTGGCTGCAGCTGTAGCTTGAGGTTTCCGAAATGTAGGCTGCTCAGTTTGGTAAGGGCGCGTGGCAGCTGGCGTATGGTAGTTGTGGGTTTGTCATCCGCATCAGTAGATGCACCCCTCAAGATGATGCTGCTCACAAACCGGCCATGCGTTTGCAGGTAGAGCTGCAAGCTGTGCACTTGGTCCTGGTCTAGCCTTGCTGAAATGCTGCCGAGTCCCTGCACAGCTGCGTGGTGCAGCCTGCTGTGGGCCCTGGCGGCGCTGCACACGCTGCGCGGGTCATCAGCACAGCAGCGCAGCACTGCCACCAGACAAGGGTCTGGCAACTCAATCAGGGAAACTTGATGTGTTTGATCGACCATATATATAGTTTTACGTTTTTTTTGTTATAGATAGTTTAAAGGGCAGCGAACGCATAGCCGTGCATGTATGTTCTTGGTGCTGCTGACGCCAATATGCTGACGTCAAGGCTGTCATTGTTATTACCAAACGAATCACCCAAATTTCATGTACGAATATCAGAAATAAGAGTCGTCACTCATGTGCATGCTAAGTGAGCGCCGCTCAACCCGCGCGAAAGCGTGTGTCGCGGACTCAAGCTGAGATCTGTGACACACCACCGCATGCAAGTTGCTCATTCCAGGTTACCAGGGTTTGAAACCTTCAAGATGACATAAATTAGGTTTCTTGAAGATGTGTGGCCGCATTGCCCTCCATCCACTGTGCACACCTCGGAAACCACAACCATGAATGGATCAGCATCCCTAGGCCTTGGATCACCAGCAGCTCAGCTTGAATGTTTTCTTGCACCAGCACAACAGCCCTAGGGCTGCCTGAAACCTCTGAAAGGCACGGCCATGGAGCTGCCTGAGATTTGTGCTGATGACATCAGCAGATCTGCAGGGCCACATGGGCACCGATCTTAGCCTGGTTCAGGTGCTATCTGGCTCTGTCGCTGAGTTGTGCTCTAAGGAAGCATTGCAGCTGCATACCAAAGCAACCACAATTTGCCTTTCGGCAAAATCTCAATTCAAAACCTTGAGAGTTGACAGCTATAGCTGGCACCATGACTGCTTGGCGCACGCCCTCCTGCTGCCACAGGCAAACATGAGCACAACTTGTGGCACTGCAAAAAAACATCTTGTCAGCACGCGGCAAAGTCCCGCCGCCTGACCCTTGCACAACACCCTGAGGGCCTTACAACCGCCGACACAAGGTGCATGATCAACACAGCAGAAGTCAAGCAGCAGCAGCAGCAGCAGCAGCTGGTGCCACTGCCTAGTACTCTTCCACCTCCTCCCAGTCGTCCATCTGCCGGGCCGCCAGGCGCCTCAGGTATGCGTCTGTCAGGAAGCTCTTGGTGGTGCCACCAGCAGCTGCTGCAGCAGCCTGGCCCGTCTCCAGGCCCAAGTCCAGCCGCAGCCCAGCCTTGAGCAGGCCCTCAGCAGCAGCACGCACCTGCAAGCCAAAAAAAGTCATGTGTCAGCGTCGCGTTTAACTGCTTCAGCACCCTGAAAAAATTGCGGCATGTGTGAGTTGGCTGAGTTGCAGCTGCTGACCTAGCCCAGTGAGCAAGACTGTTGTTCTGCAAATTACTGTCAGACAGCCGCTGCCCCATTGGATGCACTCTTCTGTCAGAATTGCACAAGGGAGTTCCACCCACCTGTGAGTTGGGCTCGCGCTGCAGGATGGAGCATATGCTGGGCAGCAGCCCAGTCAGGTGGGGACCCAGTGCAGCACCGTCATCAACAGCAGCCAGGCGGGTGAGGGCCATCATTGCCTGGCGAGCCACCTCTGAAGCCTGGTCAGGGCCCAGCAGTGTAGTCATGGCTGTGGACAGTGCCGGGCCCAAGTTGCGGTGGGCGCTGTAGAGCCGGCACACGGCACGGCCACCAGCAACACGCACGGCGGACTGCAGGCAAGGAGGGGATGGCAGGCAGGCATGAGTGTGTGAGCTGTTGCATGTGTGCAGGACCGTGGCAAGGCATGCCTGCCCAGGATCAGTTCCGTGATGCTGTCAGAATCAAGCATATGCGGCTTTTGGAATGCGTATCCGCGATTAGGAAAGCAGCAGCCAGCAATTATCAATTTCCCCACCCAGCAGCCACAATCTGTGTGAATGCTTTGTCTCCCACGCCAATGCCACCCTCATACAGCACCACATGCTCCGACCCTCAAACCCAAACCCTGCCACGCACCAGCTCTGCATCCCTGGTGAACTTGACAGCCGCCTCAGCAGCCCTCTTCAGCAGCCCAGCAGCCTCCAACTCCGCCCCAGCCGCCGCCGCCACTGCTGCCAGCAACATTGCTGCCAGCTCACGCTCCTGCTGAGACCCAGCCGCCTTAGCACCCAGCGGCCCCGCCTCCAACACAGCCGTCATGCCTGCTGGCCCTGCTACAGCACAGTACCGGCCAAGTGCTGTAGCCAGTGCTGCAGCTGTAGGGTCCACCGCCCCGCTTGTACTGCTGGGTCGCCCTCCTGTACTGCGGTACAGGGTTAGGAGTGAGGCCTGGACCTTGTCCAAGGTTGGAGGGGTGAGGCGGTCCCCACTGGCTGCCAGGGCGCCTGAGAGGGCTGTGAGGTAGGCTGCTGCTGTCTCTGGCTCTGCTGCGTTGGCTGCACTGTTAGCCAGGTCGGCAACGAGGACCTCTACTCGGGCGCTGAGCCGTGTGAGCTGGCCTAGGTTGTCTGCCGCTGTCATGCGTACTGCAGCGGCCTGCGGTGAGGGAATGGGAGGGATACGGAGCAAGGCAAGAGGAGGGGCGTGAGATGGGTTGAGCATGAGGAGGGTAGGGTGACATCAGGGATATGTGTGTGGCGGTGCGACAGACACACCCAATTAGGTGAGCAGGAGTGAAAGCTGTACACCCATACTTGTGTCATGAAAGCATCGTGGAGGTACCATGTTGGCATCAGATGGATCCGTAATGTTGTGTCTACAGTGTCACCAGTGTCGAGCTGGGCTCAGAGTAGATAAGAGAGTGAGGATCGTCACGCGCCAAGCAGGCCAGCAGCAGCAAACATGCAGGATGCACCGCATTAGTTGTGCACAACCCACAGGCAAAAATGCAAAAACCACAACAAGCAGAAAAGCAAAGACAACTCCCAGTAAACTGGAAGGCTAGGGGATTTCCTAGGCGAGTCAGAGCAGGCATCAGCGATAAGGGAAGAAAGTTGCATCACAGTACAGCCGAGGCTGCTCAAAGGATAGATTTGCCATCACCTGCCGCTCGCTGACCAGGCACACAATGCAACAGCCAACCTGCCGCTCGCTGACCAGGCACACAATGCAACAGCCAACAATAAGGTGCAACCACCGCAAAAGTTACACAACAACAAGCACCGTTGAACGGCAAGCCCAAAAAAAAGCCAGACAGTAGCACACACGTGCTAAGCTTTGTCAACATACCTAGTGGCATCAGCGATAAGGGAAGAAAGTTGCATCACGGTACAGCCGAAGCTGCTCAAAGGATAGATTTGCCATCACTTGCCAAGACAAACTTATATGCCAGCCTCAGGCTGGTTGATCCAGCAGCACCACACCCTCACAACAGATAGGCAGAAAACCTGGACTATCATAATGGCAAATATGGAGTGTGTATCATACTGCACGCTGAATTGCACCACACTCCACACTGGCACACAAGTGGCATACAACAGACACCACGGACGCCTTGCTGTGAATAAAGATGAACCCATGGATCACAGGGTGCTCAATACAAACAGCCTCGCCAGGCACTTGCCAGTGGGCACTGCAGAGCGCACGGAAAAGCACCCCTGTCGACTGGCCCCACAAGCAGTGCAGCATTCAAAGAGTGTGTAAATCAGTTGACGAAAATGACATTGTTGCAGCAGCCCCCCTACAAAGGCATCAGATGGATCCGTAATGTTGTGTCTACAGTGGCACCAGTGTCGAGCTGGGCTCAGAGTAGATAAGAGAGTGAGGATCGTCACGCGCCAAGAGGGTCGGTCAAACTACACAGTCACACTTCAAACACATCCACATGCTCTCACATGTACTGCAACCACCATCACCTGTGCCCCACCTCCCACACACAAGACCCACTATGTACCACCAACAAATACCATATAGGCTTCATGCTGCACCTGCACCCCCCCTGGATGCCGCCCCCCTTTCCCCTGATCGGTCGTGTAAGTGCACTTCAAAACACCACTGGTATCGGTGAGTCACTGATACCACAGGACCAACACCATTCACCAATCCACCCCTCCCATATACACACCCAACCACCCCAGCACAACAACTCCAGCATCCCCCCTCCCTGCCTCCCTGCCAAGTCCCTAAGCACCTGGTCGTTGAGGCACTTGACAAATGTCGTCTGCAGCTGTGGCACGAAGGGCTTCAGCCCCGCACCAGCACGCCTGATCAGCTGGCCCAGGGTAACTAGGATAGCAGCCTTGGTGGCGGGAGGGAACCTGCACAACAGCAGCACACACAGAAGATGCAAGGGGTGTCAGCACACATGCCGGCGTTGTGTTGTTGGAGGGTGTGGGGATCTACCACTGCTGATGCAAGCAGCATGCCGATCAATACAAAGCAGGGGGAGGAAGGCACTCCTGAAAGCAGTCTTACATGAGGCTACATGTGGACGGCTTCCTTCCATTGCAGGACTACAACCGCAACCGCCAAGCAGGGCTGCTGCGCTCCCAGTGACCCAGCAGGGACTCACTTGTCTCCAATGATACGGATGAGTGGTCCTGTGATGGTGACCACAAATGGCTTCAGCCCCTCCTCACTGGTGAGGCCCACCAGCTCACCCAGACCCTCAGCAGCAACCTCACGGACCTCAGCAGACAGACCCTGCAAACACGGTGTAACATACAGCATACATCATCAGCAGCAGCAGGGGCTGAGCACTGGGTATTGCAGGTGCACACACCAAGTGCTAGTAGTTGCACATGCAACCGCTGCTTGCAGCTTCCAAAAAATTTTGCCACTAGATTGTATCAACATGCATCAGCTCACCTGCAGCACTCCCTGCAGGTAGATGGGCACGAAGGGTGCCAGTGCCTTTGGTGGCAGCACCAGGCCCTTCAAGTGCAGAGGACCACCACGACGCTTGCGGCGCTCCTTCTCCTTGGCACCTAACAGAAGGATAACGGCCAATAGGGACAACTTTTTAATAAGGCAAAGCATGTAAGAGCAGCTCAGCTGACATACCCAACTGTGCATGACATGCACTGCATGTAACAGGGGGGGGGGGGTGTTCAGCTAGCTAGCTGTAGATTTGCTGTGCTGAGTGCTGTTGACTCATGTGCTGGCTGTATGTACTCACAGACACTACGACATCGACCCCTCAGCAACCAATGTGCTTGTGCTGCCAAAAACCCATGGCGACGCCTGCCCCCCCCCACCCCCCCCCCCACCTGCGAGTGCGTCCTTGAGTGGTCCCACGTGCTTTGCCTGTGACTCCTTAGGCACAGTGGCAGCCAGGGCCTCACAGGCCTTCCAAGCAGCCAGCACCAACGGGTCAGACTCCTCAGCAAGCAGCAGCACAAGCGCCTGCATTGGGGGTTGGGGGTGCATGTGACGAACCACAAAAGTTGTAGGCATAAAATGGGGGGTGGAGGTTGTGCACATGCAAGTGCTGCAAGTACGGTCATCATCAGAGGCTCTTTGCATGCATGCGTCCATGTGAAGTCACTTTGAGGTCATAGCAGCACAGTCACGCCAAGGAGAAGCTTCACCAATGCAGCACATGCAATCACCATAGCCAGGCAACGATGTGTACAGCCTCAATCCGCACGACACACCAACACCCACAGCAGCAGCAGCTGATGGCATCAGAGATAAGGGAAGTAAGGTGCATCATTCAGCCGTGGCTGATCGGATGGGATAGATTGTGTGACATCAACTGCCAACAGCTGCTGCTGCTGAAGACTGGGAAGTCCTAAAACCAGTCGTAAATGCATACTGATGCTATACAAAGTACCCCCCTTCCATGCTCAAGGCATCAGATGGATCCGTAATGTTGTGTCTACAGTGGCACCAGTGTCGAGCTGGGCTCAGAGTAGATAAGAGAGTGAGGATCATCACACGCCAAGCAGGCCCTCAACAGAACACTTATGCACCAGACAACAAAACAACACCCCACCAGCGCCAACGTGTCAAAGTCAGCAACAACAGCAGTACAGCTTCAACAGTTGACAAAAAACCTGCAAACGCTCCACTAGGTGTGAAAGAGCGGGTCAGCATTGACCGTGAGTGGCATCAGCGATAAGGGAAGAAAGTTGCATCACAGTACAGCCGAGGCTGCTCAAAGGATAGATTTGCCATCACTTGCCGCTCACTGCCACAACAGACCGTGCCTTGCACACATCAGCACAGTGCCTTGCACACATCAGGACCCTTGCAAGGTCAACAGTGCCACCCCTGCAGAATCATGCTCACTAACACTCATCACAGCACAAAAGAACAACTGTCACCCCCCCCATCACCATGGTACCACCCCCACACAAGTCTTCACACACTGTCATGCGCACAGGGACACAAACACACTCACCAATCAGCTCGCATTTAATTGACATCATCCCATCATCACAACTACACTGAAGAAGCGTGGCATCAGCGATAAGGGAAGAAAGTTGCATCACAGTACAGCAAAAGCTGCTCAAAGGATAGATTTGCCATCACTTGCCACACCATCTCAGCTGTACACAACCCCACCACTTGAGCCGTAACTCGCACTAATCACCAAAACACTCTGCTACGCAAAGGCAGCCATTCCTGCAACCCATTGCCCCCCCCCCCTCAATAACTCACCGTCAACAAGTCATCCACGTGATACTCCAGGTCATGTCGTGTTGCGCGTGCATACTCACCCACCAGCCGCGCTGCCCCCAGTGCCCGCCCTGTCACGTCCTCAAGTGCCCCAGCAGCTCAGACACACACACACAGCCATAAACCATCCACCCGTGATGATGCCCCTCAAAAGCAGACCTTCCCTGCCCCCCCCCCCGACCCCCCCCCCCCCCACCCCCCTCCTGATCGCCCCCAAACACTCACCGTCAACAAGTCGTCCACATGGTCTTCCAGGTCATGTCGTGTTGCGCGTGCATACTCACCCACCAGCCGTGCTGCCCCCAGTGCCCGCCCCGCCATGTCCTCCAGGGCCCCCAGCAGTTCAGCCACCAGTGAGCCCAGCCCCTCCTCCTCAACAGCAAGGGCGACCGCCAGGGCGGCATCAGCAGCAGCAGCCTCACGAGGGTCGTGGGCAGCCTCACTGTGGATTGAGAACAGGGGAAGGAGGGGGGAGGGGGACAATTACAACCAAAGAGCAAAACGGACGGTGTGAGCAGGATTGACGGCAAGCATGTGTGCTGCAAAGTGAGAAAGGGCGGCATCAGCAGCAGCGACCTCACGCAGGTCATGGTCGCCTCACTGTGGGCAGTGAGCAAGGGGTGAGGGTGGGGGGAGGAGGCAGCAATTGAGAGTGAAAAATAATGCATGTTGCACAAGCACGGCGTGCTCTAGTCAACAACAGGCCTGGGCAAGGGTGGAGCAGTCAGGTTGACTGTGGTACAATCAAGCTGTTGGCTTCACTGGTCTGGGGGCATCATGCAAACCGTGCAGCTGCAGCATTTGAGCTCTGCTCTGTTGGTGAGATGCTAAGCTGCCGACCTGCTGACAGAATACTGTTCAAAGAACTGATTGTGATTTAGTTGACCTGCCAGTACTGTGGGGCCAAGCCTCACCTGCTGGGCTCATCATGCTCTGCATGCTTGTGGTTGTCAACACTTGAGCGGCGCGGCGCTGCTGCTGCAGGGGTGTGTCCGCTGGACAGGGTGAGGCAGGTTGACAGGATGGCTGACAGGTGTGAGGGCAGCACAGGAGCTGCAGGGATGGCAAAGCAACAACAGGCAGGGAGACATCCCCGGGGGGGGGGGTGTTGTATCAGCAGTTAAAACAGTACATTATTGTGGGTGTTGAGCTGTCGGCTTGATGCCTTGAACTGTAGGCCAGCAGCGAAATGGACTGGATAGCCTACACTCACATGTTCTTTGCTGCAAAAGCAGTTGCTTGGCCCATTCTCCAGCACCCACAAAGCCGTAAACTCTCAAGCCCTTGCCCCCCCCCCCCCGCCCCCGCGCACGGACACAGACAATCCCTTTCACCTGCAGTCCCTGCCAGTTGGCTCAGTGCCCTCAATTTCCCAAGCCTGGGCCCCTGCCCTGTAGTCCCCCCCTGACAACATACAAGCACCCCCCCCTCCCTCACCTGCAGTCCCTGCCAGCTGTCCCAGTGCCCTCAGTCCTGCACTGCTGACAGGCTGCTTCAGCAGCTTCGGCACAATGCCGTGGAACACCTGCAGGGCAGGAAGCGTGACACACAACTGTAAGTCGCACAGCAATGTCGTGCATGCTGCATGTGTTGGAGCACTGCTCCATGATGTACACATACTGAGCAAGGCAAAGATGAGGTAAGGAGGCGTGGGGATGCTTGCTGCCCAACACGCGGGTGCATAAGACAAGAGTGCCACACTACGCCCTAGCTAGTACCACCTACAATATAAGACACAGCACGCCCCCCCCCCCTCCCTCACCTGTGGCCGCACCCCCAGTATGACCCTCAGCCCCTAGCGAATACTAGCAACATGCCATAGACAGCATGATAGCCCCCCCCCCCTCTTTCCCTCACATTCATACCAGCTACTACATGCACCACATGACCGTGCCCCTCCCTCATCTACTGCACTTGCCACGATACGCACAGCATGATTGCCCCCCCCCCCTCGCCTACTTTCCTGGCTCCTCTACGGACAGCATGTTCGCCTCCCTCACCCATCGCACTAGCTACATTTTAAAGCACAGCATGACACCCCCCCCCCCCCGTCCCTCACCTGTGGCCGCACCCCCAGAATGACCCTCAGCCCCTCCAGGCTCTGGCTGGCATGAGCAGGGGAGTCCAGCCCATGCAGCAGCGAGGGCACCACACTCTCCACAGCACCGTGGGCCCCTCCCTTGAACAGGACACAAAGGCTGAGCCTGCTGCATCACGAACGGTGGGGTCTGGGTCGCAGAGGGCGCCTTGGATGGGGGGCAGGATGTCGGCGAGGTGCTCCGTGAGCTGGTGCCGGGTCACGTTCTCAAGCAGCTGCAGCAGGAAAAATGGCGGAAAGGCGGTGAGATCAGGAATATATATATGTGTGTGTGGGGTGTCACGATATGGGGGTTTGGCGGCGCAAACATGTCGGCACTTTGCTGGGTTCAGCAACCGGCCCCCGGGACACAAACCTCAAGCAGATCAAGCCATGCAGTCAGTGGCAGGCAACAAAGCAAGATACTGCAAGGACCTGTGGATAAGATATGTTTGGCTTGGGGCCCAAGACTAACACGCAGATCAAGCACTCTCAACAAGACAAGGAGCACGGCACAACACGTCAACCAACACCAGCAACAACCAACATGAACAACACCAAACGTGCGGTCAGATAACTTTGAAGACTGTTTGACGTTGTGTCAGCAGCGCCGGTCAAGGCATCTGTAGGGGAATCAGTGGATCATCAACCCGCATGCAACCACACTGTCACACATGTTGCAGTCACATGCATGCCCCCTCTCTCTGGGCCATACCCCAGTCACCCAAATACCCCAGGGACCTAGATTGCCTATGATTGGGAGGAATTGCCAAACAACCAAAAAGCATTACTCAAGACAAATGCCAACCATTGTGCCAGTGCGGTCAGATAACTTTGAAGACTGTTTGACGTTGTGTCAGCAATGCTGGTAAGAGCATCTGTAGGGGAATCAATTCCTCATCAACCGCATGCGGCACCACCAACACATGCAAAATGTCCCCCAACACCATCCCCTTTCCCCTTCCCTTGGCCCCTACCCACCACACCCCACCATCCCGTCGCCCCCTGGCCACCTGTGCCCCAACCCCCCTTCCCCCCCAAGGTGCTCCCAGCTCCGCGCCTCCAACAGGCCCTCCCAACCCAATACCTCATGTCCAGCAGTATCCAAGCCTGCTTCCTGCTCCCCCCCCCACACACACACACACCAAACACCCCCCCCCCTCTCCCTCATGCCCCCTCACCTCCTTGAGTCCCGTGCACACCCCCTGGCGTGTTGCTGCGTCACGGCTGGCCATGGTGTCCCTCAGTATGGGCAGCATGCGGTGCAGCACGCGCTCACCCATCTTGCGAACTAGCTCACCCAGACAGCGAGCAGCACATGCACGGCGGTCCTCGCCTGGCGTGGGGGTGGGGGGGGGGGGCGGACACAACAGGAGGTGACACATGGGCACAGGTGAAGGCAGACACAGGTGGAGGCAGACACATTCAGTGGCAGCAGGCATACATTAGGAAGGGGCAGCAAAACAAGGAGGTGTGTGGTAGAGGCAAGACAGATTGCAACAGGCAGGTTGTGTTCCCTGCTGTACATAGTGGAAGGAGA
Organism: Desmodesmus armatus; assembly: GCA_007449985.2. Lineage (NCBI taxonomy): Eukaryota > Viridiplantae > Chlorophyta > Chlorophyceae > Sphaeropleales > Scenedesmaceae > Desmodesmus > Desmodesmus armatus. Next base: position 67,208 of record VIIQ02000317.1, read on the forward strand.
GATGGAACTGCTGCTGCAGCACGTTGTGTCTGTGCTGTCCCCCTCATTTGGAGTACCCCACAGACCACATTGACTGCCATAGCCAAGCGTGGTTAGACCAAGGATGCAATGCAGGCACCCAGCAGTGCCACCATCGCACCACTGCAACTGTACACCCTCGGGGGGGGGGGGGGGTAGGTATGGAGGGTTCAGGGTGTGTGGGGAGGTGTATAACAGCCTTTCATAAATCAGAGAGGCTGTCCTACACCTCCCCACACACCCTGAACCCTGCATGGTACCCTTTCCCCCCCCCCAACCTGGGGTCAGCAAGTGCATTGATGACCACAACCATGCAAGCAGGCTTGCTGACTCACACCAGTGCATTGGGGTTTCGGCATCTCCAATGCAAGGAAACTAGTAGCCCATTATACCCCCTGGCCCCACCAAACCCAACCCTCCAGCCCCAGCTTGACCCCCCCCCCCCCACACACACACACACATGGCATGCTTGCTACATGCTAGCTACTCAAGTAATCCCTGTGCTAACACACACACCCCACCACCACCACCACCACGATATTGGGGCTGTCTCACTCACTTGGGTCTGCCAGTGCGTTGATGACCTCAGCCATGAGTGCAGGCAGGATCTCCTGCAGCGTCTTAGGGTGTTCACTACAATAGTCTTCCAACTGCAGCAACACACATAACATCAGCCGCATCAGCATCGGTGTGAAACACGCAGAACATGTAGAAAGGCTTGACAAGCCAGGTGCAGCAGACTGAGCATGCTGAGCACAGGTATACTACTACTACTACTACTGTACTGGATCAGGGCCTCGCCTGATCGCCCTTTCAGGAGCCAAACAAGGCTCATAGGGCATCAGCACTCCTCAAAGGACTCGCATGAGTGAAAAACAACAACACCAGAATGCGCCTCAGAGGTCAACCAACAACTCATCCGGAAACATATCCGCTGCACCAGCAGTATACAGATGGACACCTCCTGTGCGCAGCACATGCACTTTGCAGATCTGTGATGTTGAGTCCCATCCTCCCCCGTCTCCACCACTATTTGGGGAGGAGGTTGTTACAAGTAGACACTTTCACCGCAAAGCGGTACTCTCTACACTTGATTAACTGGGTAAGCAAAGACGCACACCTGAACCGAGGGAACCTGCAAAGACACGTCAGAAAAAACCAGCCCCCCCCCCCCAAAAAAACACACAGACATGGCAACTGCCACACTATAAGCCTGCTCCAGCATTGCTCTTGTACATCTCGCCATCACTCCTTCCTCAACTTCCAGCCCCGACATTTCCCGGTGGCCAACCCCCAACCACCTCCTCCCCCACTCACATGTGCAGTCCTGTGTTGCGCACCACATACTGCACATCACTGCGCGCCAGGTACAGCTTGGACAACACCTGCACAGGAAAGATCGTGATCAGGCACAAGTACTGGTATTGCATACACTGGGGCCACAACATGCACAGCTGTACTGAGCGCATGAAAGCAGCATCACTTCATGCTGCACATGCCGCCCCTGTTTGATACACACACTGTTTGCAACAGTACATTCTGTCGTAACAAAAGCTCAGCAGGCAAGTGATGCAGCCCCTCTGAACCTCATGCGCCCTGCGCTGCATTACTTGCCGAAGTATCCGAAACTGTGCACATGTATCTGAACAGGTCACAGGGGTAGGGGTGTACACACCTGTGCGTATCTCTCCTGTCCCAGTGCTGCGCTGATGGCTGCCCCATATGTCTCACAGGCTGCTCCCTCATCGTCACTGCCACCATCCAGCTTGATCTTGCCACTGGTGCCAGCAACCTGCACACGCGGGAGGGGGGGGGGATCAATTTGACTGGCTCGAGGTACGTGGATGTCTGTCACAGACGGTTGGTGTGAAACACAGAGAACCGCTGTGCATGGTATGTGTGGTGATGATGATGGCTGGCAGCAAAGTGAACCCGATGATGTTTTTTGCAGGCTGCAAACAAGCTTGCCTCGAAATTTCCACAGCTTGATCATTCTGGCAAGGTTTGCCTGGTGGCCAGAAAACACGACCATAATCACTAAATACCCCCCCCCCCCTGGGGACCACCCACCTTGAAGAGCACGTCCCCACACAGCTCCAGGCTGGACTGCCGTATGCGCCAGTTGTCACCAGACAGCCCCTTCTCAACAGCAGGCAGTAGCAGCGGCATGCAGCTGCGCGCATATGCCTCAACAAAGCAACGCCCAGCAGACAGCGCCGCATCACGAACACCCTCAGCCTGCAGCAGACAATGGCAGGAAACGTTCGATACCTCAGCGGTGAAAGTATCCGCTTGTAACAACCTCCCCCCCCCCTCCCCCCAATTCCAAACAAAGAAGGGCCGGCAGTTAGGGTGATGATGATGATGATGATAGGACATCCCTACGACCTTTGCCGATGCAAAAAAGCCACCCCCACATTCGCTGGAATCACCCCTAGCCTCTGCCAGTCCTGCACCCACCCTCTCATGGCCCAAGCTTCAACAATGTCTTCACCCCGCACCCCCCCCTTCCTTCAGCCCCCCCCCCCCCACCCCCCGCTCGTACCTCGTCGCTGAGTCCGTCCAGTATGTATGGCAGCACCTCACCGTAGCAAAGCAAACCCCTCTCAATCACTTAATTCACTGTATTCACCCTTGCCGCTTGCATCTACCCCCCCCCCCCCTGCCCCACAGATCATCAACATTCTCATCTTGCCCCCTCACCCCTTCCTTCAACCCATGACACATTCACCCTCCCCTGGACACCTTCCCCCTCCTCTTCTCAACAGACCCCCCCCCCCCCTGCCAGTGTACCTCGTCGCTGAGTCCATCCAGTATGAGTGGCAGCACCTCACCCAGGTGACCCTGGAACTCAGCCTCCATAGTCAATGGCAGGTACCTGGGGCAGTGAAAGACAGCAGCAGCAGCACAGCGGCAGCAACAGCAGCAGCAGCACAGCAGCACAGCAGCAGCAGCAGCAACAGCAGCAGCACAGCAGCAGCAGCGATGGTCACCCAGCAGTACGACGAGAAGCAAGCGACAGGGGGTCCCTTCCCCCACATGTGTGCTTGCTGCAATGCCAATCAAGATATGCTGCCAGGCATGACCCTGCCGAGACCACGCTGCAATTCGCCAATTTTGCTGCCACCGCTGCTGTTGGCATCTCTGTCGGCCTCCCTGCCCACATACAGTGTGGGGTGTGTGCAGGCCCCCATAATCCCCTGCTTGCCGTGTCCATTGCTGGGACTACAATGTGACTGGGCCTGTGACTGCAATCGGTGTGGGTGGGTCTAGCTCTCACCCAAAGAGCGTGAGGTGTCCACCCCAACCACCGACCTTCAGCGGCCGAGTCCACAAGAAGCAACATTTTGGCTTGCATGTAGGCAAGATGAGTTGCCAGCCCAGTTCGACCCCAAACCCAACCCCTGAATCCTGTCAGGTTGCTGTCTCTCACCTGAAGAGAGTGAGGTGTCCCTCCCTGACGAATGGGTTCTTGCTTGTTGCACTGGCAGCCAGCTCAGGCAGCAGCTCTGACAGGTGGGCATCACCCATCACTGACAGCACCTCAGCAAGACCCTGTGTGGTCGCAGGGGAGGGGGGCAAGAGTCAAACAGTGGAACCAGTGAGGACAAACTGTCATAGAGCCAAGGATGCTGCAACATGCAGTGCGTTGCACGGGACATGCCTGCTCAGGCATTTTCACACCAATCCCAAACTGAGATCCGCCTCACCCTCCGCCTGCCCTCTCTGTGGATGCCCCAGACTGAACGCCACCAAACCACCATTCCTCCCCTCACCCAGCATCAACACCCCCCTCCCCCCCCCCCCCCCGCCCCCCCCCCCGCACCTGTGCAGCACCGGACCTCTCCACACTGCTTCCCTCACTGCATACACAGCCCCCCTGCATTGGCCACCCCTGCCTTGCACCACCACCAGCACTACCCCACTCCCCACCCCCATCTGTGAGTACACCCCCTCCCCCCTTCTCACCTGTGCTGCGCCAGACCTCTCCACGCTGCTTCCCTCACTGCGCAGTGTAGTGAGCAGCCAGGGCAGCAGGTCACCCAGAGCACCAGGGCCCATGCCCTTCAGCAGACTGCCCATGGCACGAGCCGCAGTGGCACGAACCTACACACATAACGTCAAAACACATTCACAACGTCAACATCAACACTGTTGAATCCCAATCACTGTTTCAATCAACGCATCCCAATCACTGTTGAATCGCAATCAGTGCATGCAAATCTGCTTGAGCATGAGAGTCGCTCTGAATGGAGCCAGCTACATGGCCAAGCTGAATGCATGTGATGCTTTGTCAGCTTGTTTGTGCACGGCTGCAGGGGTGGACAGGTGCGGTGAATGTGCCTGGCACTCCGCGTCATCTCATCCCATCATCTCATCATCATAAACATGTGCGGTGAATGAGAACGCTTCAACTAACAGCTGCTTGCAGAGACGGCAGCCATGCTACCAAGTTGACTCATGAGCACTCATCTTCTCACCTCAGGCAGAGGGTCCAGCAGTGCCTTCTGAAGCTCAGGCATCAGCAGGGGGACGTAGGGGGACATGTCCTGCACGGGGGAGGGGGGGGGGGGGGGTATTACGGGAAGACAAAGCAACAATGCTTCATGAATCGGGAGGAGAAATGGGAGTGGCTTTGAAATGTGGGCATGTACCTTGCATTGATAAGTAGAACAAACAGACGATGGTGACCAGTGAGTTGCATGTGTGCGTGGTAGGAGCCACATCAACACAAAGCCAGGTCAGCGGTCAGAACACCTTGAGAGATTGTTTGATTGTGTGTCAGCAGCACCCTGATGGGGGTGTGTCTGAAGGGAATCAGTTCCTCATCAACCCGCCGCATCAACATGAACATGACCATGAACGCAAAGCATATGCTGCACAACGATTCACAAGAAGTTGCCATGTCACCAATGCATCCTTGATATCAACACACAGCTGCAAACAATGCAAGTGCTCAAACAGCTAAACATCGCTACGCTGATATCACAGCACACGTGCAAGCGAAAGAGGGCCACACAACCGCTGGAGTGAATGCAGCTGCGGCAATCAAACAATGCTGCTGGGTGTTCAGGGGGTCAGTCAGATTGCACTGACCCACCAGCAGCACCATCTGATCATAGGAACACACCCCTGATAGTCCCCACTGGGGCTGAGATACATAGGTCAGTAAAATGTGTCACAGGTTGTTGTTGCTGCATTGTCCAAGGCTTGCGCATTCCGAAACCATGGAGGTGGATTTGCATGGCCCGCCTCAAGTGCGGTCAGATAACTTTGAAGACTGTTTGACATTGTGTCAGCAGTGCCTGTTGAGGGCATCTGTAGGGGAATCAGTTGATCATCAACCCGCACACTGCTGGATAACACATCCACCCTCCACCCTCCCGCGACCCTGCATCCCCTGGCCAGCACATTGGTGAAAGTAACTCAAATGGCGGGGTATCAAGCCAGAGACAACAGAGCAACAGTCATTTCAAGCAAAGCACAATCAGCAGCCCTCAAAGTTCAGTCGACTGCCAATAATGTTGAAGACGGTTTTGACATTGTGTCAGCCTGTTGAGGGCATCTGTAGAGGAATCAGTTTATTATCAACCCGCTCAAACCACAGCAAGAAAGCCCCAACAACCAGACCCCCCCCCCCTATATGGAACACATTGACAGAAGCATTCAGAACTATGGAGAAACAAGCCAGAGAAACAAACCGAGATCCCCACAACAAAGAGAAGCCTCCTTCAAGTGCGTCAGAATATTGACTGTTTGACGTTGTGTCAGCAGTGCTCTTAAGAGCATCTGTAGGGGAATCAATGGATCATCAAGCCGCACCCAACTACAGAACGAAAGCTCCACCACCCCCCCCCCCCCCCCCCCCGGAACACATACGTGCAGGGGGCTTTGAAACCCAAGGCATGCCTACGGAGGAACATGCCAAAGACAACAACAGCGATGATCCTACACTAGAGGGACAGCTAAATCTACCTTCAGGTGCGGTCAGAAAACTTTGAAGACTGTTTGACGTTGTGTCAGCAGCGCCCCTAAGAGCATCTGTAGGGGAATCAATTCCTCATCACCCCGCACACACAGCCACCAAACACGCACCCCGACTAACAAACACAGCACCAAGCAACATGCACCTTACTAAGTAACTTGGTTGATCGCATACATACCTTTTCCCCGTGTATAGCAACACCCAGGTACAACATGTGAACAGCCTACAAGTGTAGTCACACAAATCCACCAAAACAAGTCTCATACAGCAGCATGGTATGCACGCACTGTAGTACAGATGTAGTAAGCCACAGCCACAAACATAGATTGTGCAGCAGACCACAGGGCCACACGTCAATGTGAAAGCGGTCAGATAACTTTGAAGACTGTTTGACATTGTGTCAGCAGCGCCTGCGAAGGCATCTGTAGGGGAATCAATTCCTCATCAACCCGCATCCAACATCGAATCCACACAGAAACCACACAAGCTTACCCAAATCTTCATAGGCTACCACAATCAACACTACAAACACAGCCAAACACAACCCTCCAACCCAATTGCACCCCCTGGTGAAAACTGAACTACCCATGCAATAGGAGACTGCACAAGTCACCCCCCCCCCCCCCCGATAACACCACTCCCACACCACCCACCCCTGCACCCACCTTGGGGTCGTTTGTAAGGCTGCACATGGTGCCAGCAATGCGGGCAGCCCTCTTCTTCGTGTCACCAGTCCTATCCCTCAGCCCCCTGCAGCACAACGATGCAATGTCAGCCAGCATCAGAGCAGCCAGTCAAATCATGGCCACACCCCAACTAGAGCATGTTGGTCTTCCACAAAGAACAGCTCAGACGTTAGTGTGCATTGGCAACCTGCTGCTGCTCAGTATATGACGTTGCTGCTATCATGTGTCACCTGTTCACCACGGGCACCACCAGAGCTAGACTGGGTGCGTCCCTGCCAATGATTACGGTTGTAGCAGTTGCAGCAGTTCCGGCGCATCCCTGGAGGATCCTAGTCAAATCCGTCAGCACCAGCCCTGCACCCGCAACCAATGCCCATGGCAACGCTAGCAGTCACCCTGTCTACTGGTCCAGACTGTCAGTGCCCTAGTCCCGAGTCACCTGTGCACCACGGGTACCACCAGAGCCAGACTGGGTGCGTCGATGGTGTTGACAAAGGTGGTTGACAGTAGGGTGTCCAGGCAGTCACGTGTGGCCGTGTTGGGGTCAGCGATGGCTGCCAGGAGCGCAGGAACCAACGCAGACATCTCTGGGCTGCGAATGACGCTGCCAACCTGCGCGGGGGGGGGGGGGGGGGTAAACACCACAGAGACGAGGGGGAGGAGGCGCGAAGCGCTAAGACAGCTGTGGAGATGTGCAAGAGCTTGGTCAGAAGAAGCTGTCTGTGGCTGTCAGCTGCCATGGGGTCAGCAATGGCTGCCAGCAAACCAGGCACTTGACACCCCCCCCCGTCATCATGCACACATGTGTCACCACGACCCTGTCTCCTTACCTTTGACTGCTTACCCCCCCCCCCCCAATCCACGCCCTTCCTGCCCCCTTACTCCCTCCACACACCCCTTCTCTCTTCCTGCCCCTTTTCCCCCCTAGCAAACCCTCCTCACCCCCCCCCCCCCTCTTGCATTGCCTCCGTGCCCCCCCCCCCCACACACACACACAACACACCCACCAGCACCACCACCTGCTGCATTGCATCCGTTACTTCCTGCAGTCCCCCCCCCCCCCCAAACACACCCACCAGCACCACCAAGTCCACGCCCACATCCCTATACCCCATTCCCTCGTCCCCACCCACCTTCTCTCCCCCCCCCCCACCTCCTGCAGTGCCTCCTTCGCTGCCCGCCTGCACCTTGGGGTGGGGGTCACCCAACACCCCACCCAACCGCGGCACAATGGTAGCCAGGCACGACCCCCTCTGCGCATGTGCCCCCCCCCCTCCCTGCCTCTATAACCATACAGCCCCCCCCCCCCCCTCACCTCCTGCAATGCCTCCTTAGCTGCCGCCTGCACCTTGGGGTGGGGGTCACCCAGCACCCCACCCAGCCTTGGCACAATGGTAGGCAGGCATGACCCCAGCTGCTTGGGGGCGCAGTGTGCCATGGCCCCCAGCATTTGAATGCTGCCCTGCTTAGTGCGCCATGCGCTGTCCTCCAGGCCCTTCAGCAAGGCGGGCAGCACCAGCTTCACACCAGAGGCGGACAGCTGACCCATGATGGAACGCGCAGCATCCTCAGCAGCAGCACGGACCTGTGGGTGTGGGAAGGTTATACGGTGTGAAATCTGTATAAGGTGTTGCGGTTTTATAATCAGCAGACCCTGACATTAGTGCTTGCAAGCGCGAAACAGTATGCCATGTGTGGGAACGCGTAAAAACAACAAGGCTGCAGGGCTGGGGTAAAATGTGGACAAAGCATGAGCCCAACCACGGCACAAATCTACCACGCATCACTCACAGCAGCATATCTACAACCCTCCGCCCAGCATCTGTCCAGTCTCCCTACCTGTGGCGATGCGTCCCCAAAGCACTGCAGCAGCAGTGGCAGTATGTGGATGACGTATGGCTCAAACAGCCGCCCCAGCTTCTCACACAGACACTCAAAGGCCTGCAGGGACCCCTCACGCCCCTCAGCATCCTTCTTGTTCTCCACCATGGCCTTCAGGGCTTCCAGCACTCCGTATCCCTTGAGGGAGGCGATACCAAGGCCCTTGACTATGCCTGAAATGCCATAGGCTGCACCACGGCGGAGGCCGTAGCCACTGGGGCCACCGGCCTTGAGCTCGGCTAGCAAGCCGTCGAGCAGGTTCTGTGATAAAGCATACAGAGTGCAGCAAGGGAGGGGGAGGGGGGGTGTCAGCAAGTGTCTGGGTGTGTGATTGAGGTGGGGGGGCGGCGATGCCTAGGCCCTTCACAATGCCAGATATGCCGTAGGCTGTACCGCGACGAAGGCCATAGCCACTGGGGCCCCCAGCCTTGAGCTCGGCTAGCAGGCCGTCGAGCAGGTTCTGTAAAGGTGAAGGAGTGAAAACGGGGGGGGGGGGGGGGGTCGAACGCGAGAGATGTGTTGTTGGTGGACAAAATGTGTGAGTGAGCTTGTGAGGGGCGGGGGGGGGGGAGGGCCTTGACAATGCCTGAGATGCCGTATGCGGCGCCGCGCCGGAGGCCGTAGCTGGAGGGGCCGCCGGCCTTGAGCTTAGCTAGCAGGCCATCAAGGAGGTTCTGTGGAGGGCAGAAGGTGCACAAGGGCCGAGGGGGGTTCTGAGGGTGTGGTTGAGAGGGGGGGGGGCGCTTCACAATGCTGGAAATGCCGTATGCGGCACCGCGCGGAGGCTGTAATTGCTGGGTCCACCGGCCTGAGCTCGGCTAACAGGCCGTCGAGAAGGTTCTGTAAGGGGCAGAGGGCGCACAGACAGGGCGTGGGTAATATGAGGGTTTGCAGACGTGTGGTGGGGGAGGGCGGCAATACCAAGGCCCTTCACTATGCCTGGAATGCCGTAAGCGGCACCGCGGCGGAGGCCGCAGCCGCTGGGGCCGCCGGACTTGAGCTCAGCTAGCAAGCCGTCAAGGAGGTTCTGTAGGATGGGTGGGGGGAGTGGGTGTGATGGTGACTAAGAGTGTGTTTACGGGTGCCAAAAGCAAGTACTGCTATGTTTCAGAGATGCCCAGGCCCTTCAACAAGCGGGAATACGCCCTCACTCACCACACTGATCAAAAGCCACACAGAAGTCGCGCATCTGAAACTTGAATTGGGGATAGGTCAATTATCTACTCCTCGTTCAAGTTTCAGATGTGCAGATTAAAATGTGTGTAGTTTGGTCAGAGTGAATGATTTGGTGAAGGCTAGCCATCACCTTATCAAAGGGCCTGATCAACGTCTGTCTGAACAGTGTGGAAACCTCCAACAGTGTTAGTCGTGAGAGCCGGAGTGGAAAAACTAGGTGGTGGGGCACAGCGGCACGGACAGGCTGACTGCACTCACGCAGCAACACTCCTTCTTGTGGGCATCCGCCTAAAGGATGCCCACGAGAAGGGATGCTGTGGCTTGAGTGCAGTCACGCTGTCAGTGTCACTATTGTCAGGACCCACTTTGCGATTAGGGTTGGGTTGAGGGTTGATTTAGGGTTGGGTTTAGGGTTGAATTTAGCATGGCAGAAACAATCAAAGTGAAGCTGACTGCAAGCCTCCTTTTAACACAATGGGTCATTTGTCATGCACAGTGAGCGATTTGGCATACACAATGAGCGATGTTGCATGCCCAGTGCTGCATATGCATAGTAAGCCATTGCACAGTGCACAGCCGGCATGTTTCAGATGTTCAATCTGTTACCATGTGATTACGTGCTGCTGCTCCTACCAGTCACTGAAGTAGTAACAACCAGCAATAGGGGTGCTGTCGGCAGTGGGATTCAGCTTGAGACTCGTGTGTGAGCCGTACTGGCACCGACAGGGTGACTGCACTCACGCTGTAGCAATCTTTCTCGTGCGCAAGCGCGAAAAAAACTGTTACAACGTGAGTGCAGTCACCCTGTCAATGTCACAACTGCTCTCACTCAGTGTGTTTGGAATTTAGGAGTATGCTGGCAGTGAATATCTCAGTGAGTGGTCCTGAGTGATGAATGGTGAGAGTACCAGTACCAATCAAAATATAGCAGACATCGAGCCATCTTTCATGCACAGTGAGCCTGATGGTCCTACCCGCCCCCTGCTTACCAACACACTAACTTCGGTTCACAATGGGCCAAGCCTCTTACCCAGCCCCCATAGTCACAGTGAACCAAACCCTTGTAAGCTCCATGTCGAGAGACCCACAACCCCAAGCCCACGAACAACACACCTGAATGAACTCCTTGTCAGCTGCCAGTGGCTGCACCAGGCGTGGCAGGCAGTTGCTGACGGCGCGCTGCACCGCCTCACTCGGAGTGCTCAGCACATCAAACAGCATGCTGATGATGGAGCGACGCTGCGAGGGGAGACAAAACAATACAGGGGCAGGGCAGTGGTAGCAGTGGGATGGCGCCAGGGAGTGTCAGTAGCTGCTTGCTGACATGCAACACACATGGGTCAAGCCAAAGGGGCAGAGCACTTGATGGCCCCTCATTGAGTATAGCACCGATATAGCGGCTGGTGAGGCAGGCTGTGTTGCAAGATACTTGCCAATCTCCACTGCCCCCTCAACCCCTCCCACCACCACGCCTTTGACTTCCTCCCCATACCTTGCTGGCTCCTCCGGCCAGGTGCCCCCTCAGCAGTCCCCCCCCCCCCCCCCCAAAAAAAATAATCGACCTCAGCACCACCCTACCCTTGTCATTTGCAGGTGTCAAGTGTCCCGTCATCCCCCTCTTCCACTGTCTCCCATGCTTCCTACCTTGTGGTCTCTTGGTGCCACGTGTCCTCACATCAATTAAACTGCTTCCTCAACCCCCTCCCCCCCCCTCCCCCCCCCCCCCCCCCCCCCCCACACACACACCTTGTCATCTTCAGGTGCCAGATGTCCTGCCATCATGCCCAGCAGCACCACCACGCCCTCGTGCACCCCTCCACCCGCCCCCCCCCCCCCTGCACCCCTCAAGCCTCCGTGCCCCCCCCCCCCTTCATACCTTGTCATCTTCAGGTGCCAGGTGTCCCGCCATCATGCCCAGCAGCACCACCACTCCCTCACGCACGAGGTCGTATCGGTCCTCCTGCAGCCCCCAGCCTTGCTGCTGCATCACGGTTGAGGTACGACTCAAAGCGCGGCAGCAGCTGCTGGGCAAGGGCCTCGCCGTGGGCATCGACCAGGGCGACACCTGTGTTCAGACGAAAGAGAGGTGGGGATGAGGGAAGGAGACAACCCAACACGCAAGCGTGACGTGGATATTGTGTGTGTGGAAAAGGGAGGGGACTCAAAGCGGGGCAGCAGCTGCTGGGCCAGGGTCTCACCATGTGCATCAACCAGAGCAACGCCTGTATATGGGGCATCAACAAGAGGGGGTAGACAGCATCACCAACAGATGCAGTTGGTGAGTGTGACAAGGAGGGGGGGGGGGGGGGGCGACTGACAGCGGGGCAGCAGTTGCTGTGCAAGGGCCTCACCATGGGCATCAACCAAGGCCACAATTGTGTATGCAGATTTGGGGGGTGGGGGCCGCTTGAGGCAGGAGTGGGGTGTGTGCTTTTGGGGGGCGCGGCGGGGGGGGCGCGGCGGGGGGGGGGGGGGGGTACGACCCAATGCAAGGCAGCAGCTGCAGCACCAGGGCCTCACGTGTATGTAGACAAGAGGCGGGCGCCCCCCCGGGGGGGGGGGGGGGGGCAAGCATGTGTCAGGTGCAACTGGCGTGTGTGATGGGGGGGGGGGGAGAGCGAGGAATGCCCCTGATGCTCGAGGTCGCCACCATATGGGCATCCACCAGGGCAACACCTGCATTGGGGCAGCTCGATACCTGAACTTCAGTGACACCCCCCCCCCCCCGGTTGCCACGCGCCCTTCCACCCCAGCTGCACGTCTCACGTGTGCAGGGCCAGAATACTTTACAGTGGTTGATGTTATGTATTATGTCCCCAACCTCCATGCCACGCCCCTGTGCTACACCTGCCCCCAGTGCGTCATTCCCTCAGTTGGGATTTGTGGCAGTTTGTGACAGTTAGGGTTTGTGGCAAGCCGGAACAGTCACGCAAGCCACATGCAGTGACATCCTCACATCTTACATGGTGGGGCAAGTGGAGTATGCGCAAGAGGGGGTGGAGAGGCATGTAAGAGAGGGTGGAAGTGCATTTTTTCCAACCTACTCCTACACGCCACCCCACCCCTCCTACGCAGGTCTCCATTGCCCCCAGCATGGCCACATGTATGCCGGCATGAGGCTCAGCCAGCCACACACACACAATGCATGCATGCGCTTTTTACTGTGCGCCCCTACGCACGTATACCCAACTTCGGAATGTCACATCCTTGGACGGTTGTTGCATTGGCTGGATGCACTCCCTGTGTCTACACACGCCTGCCCTGTGCTTGCATTGGCTGGATGCACTCCCTGTGTCTACACACGCCTGCACTTTGATGTTGAACGACATTGACTGAGCATGACCACTGCCTGATCATCTCGCCCACCCCCCAGGCCCCTGGCTCACACTCCACCCGCCCATCATGCCCCCTCACCCCCTGCCCCCCCCCCCTACCACCACCACCACCACCACCACCACCACCACCATCAAGCCCCCTACAGTCACAAAAGCCCAGGCAATGGCATCCTCACACTCGCACCCACACCTCACCAACTCACCTGCCCCCACCATGGCCTCCCTGCTGCCGTCCACAGGCCACATATACACTGACCCCTGTATCCTGCCCCCTCCCCCACACCCTCTGGCCGCCCTCTGCCACGGCCCAACACCCCCCCCCCCCCCACACACACACACTCCAGAGACACACCTGCCCCCACCATAGCCTCCCCGATGCTGTCCACAGACTCAGCAAGGCCACGTACACCTGCCCACTCTAGCCCCTGTCTAGCCCCGTGGGTGGGTAGGTATGTGTGTGGTGGGTGCGGTGTGTGTGTGTGGGGGGGGGGGGGGGGGGGCAGACAGCACACCCTTGTCGCGGCCTCAACTTCAGAACGTGCCCAACCCCCCGACTTCCCCCCCTCCCCCCTGACCTCCTAACCCCTACCTGTCCCCATATGGAAACTCACCTGCCCCCACCATTGCCTCCCTGATGGCGTCCACAGGCTCCGCCAGCCCCCGTTCACCAGAAGTCCAGCGCAGCATGTACATCACCACCACTCAACACACCAGACAACGCCTCAAGCGCTGTAGCAACCCCCGACCGTGTCGCCGACTGCTGAGCCCTTGCTGCCTCTCTTGCCGCCCTTTCTGCATCATCCAACAGGATTGCAGCCCTTGCTTCGTCCATATCATCTTCCAAGTCCTCTCCATAGAGACCGACCACGGCCTCTAGGGTAGAGGTTGTGGTGGAGGGGTGGAGGGCTACGGCTTCTGCTAGTGCTGCTGCTGCTGCTGCTCGTGTGTCTGCCTGCTGGGAGGAGAGGTGCTGCACCAGAGCGGGATGAGGTTTGGCTCCAACACACACCCAGCCTGCAGAGGCAAATATGCGGGTGCAGACACAGACATGTCAGAGGCAGGCAGCGCAGACATGGGGACTTTACACGCTAGCAAGGAACTCCATTCAATGCATTTGCACTCACTGCATCGCGCCCCCATCCCAACATACTCGCACGAGTTGATGTCATGAGGCCACTACTCTTGTCACCCCCACCCCCCCCCCCAAAAACCCACCATCCCACACATATGTTGTGCATGATCTGCCCAAGATCTGTCCAATATCTGCCCAAGATCTTCAGCCATAACCCCCCCCCCCCCCCCCCAACTTCCCCAACTCCCAAACAATTCACACACTGCACACAAGCGCTCATTCACCCCACAACCCACCTGCTGCAGCAGTGTGTCTGCTGCTGCTGCATTGTCCTCATTCACATCATGCCATGCCAATGCCAGCACCGCAACCACCTCAGCCCCCCCCCCCCCCCCCCCGACCACCAGCTCACATGTTGTGCAGCCATTATCTGCCCAAGTCTTTAGCCATAGCCTTCCCCCACCCCCCCACTCCCCACACCCGCTCCTACACACCCACCTGCTGCCACAGTGTGTCTGCTGCTGCTGCATTGTCATCATTCACATCATGCCATGCCAATGCCGCACCGCGCAACCACCTCACCCCCCCCCCCCCCCGACCACCAGCTCACATGCTGTGCAGCCATTATCTGCCCAAGTCTTCAGCCATAGCCTTCCCCCACCCCCCACATCTCCCACACCCCTCCTACACACCCACCTGCTGCCACAGTGTGTCTGCTGCTGCTGCATTGTCCTCATTCACATCATGCCATGCCAATGCCAGCACCGCAACCACCTCAGCCCCCCCCCCCCCCCCGACCACCAGCTCACATGTTTGTGCAGCCATTATCTGCCCAAGTCTTTAGCCATAGCCTTCCCCCACCCCCCACATCTCCACACCCTCCTACACACCCACCCACCTGCTGCCACAGTGTGTCTGCTGCTGCTGCATTGTCATCATTCCACATCATGCCCATACCAATGCCAGCACCGCAACCACCTCAGCCCCCCCCCCCCCCCGACCACCAGCTCACATGTTGTGCAGCCATTATCTGCCAAGTCTTCAGCCATAGCCTTCCCCCACCCCCCACATCTCCCACACCCGCTCCTACACACCCACCTGCTGCCACAGTGTGTCTGCTGCTGCTGCATTGTCATCATTCACATCATGCCATGCCAATGCCAGCACCGCCACCACCTCAGCCCCCCCCCCCCCCCCGACCACCACTCACATGTTGTGCAGCCATTATCTGCCCAAGTCTTCAGCCATAGCCTTCCCCCACCCCCCACATCTCCCACACCCACTCCTACACACCCCTGCTGCCACAGTGTGTCTGCTGCTGCTGCATTGTCCTCATTCACATCATGCCATGCCAATGCCAGCACCGCAACACCTCAGCCCCCCCCCCCCCCGACCACCAGCTCACATGTTGTGCAGCCATTATCTGCCCAAGTCTTTAGCCATAGCCTTCCCCCCCCACCCCCCACATCTCCCACACACCGCTCCTACACACCACCTGCTGCCACAGTGTGTCTGCTGCTGCTGCATTGTCATCATTCACATCATGCCATACCAATGCCAGCACCGCAACCACCTCAGCCCCCCCCCCCCCCCCCCCCGACCACCAGCTCACATGTTGTGCAGCCATTATCTGCCCAAGTCTTCAGCCATAGCCTTCCCCCACCCCCCACATCTCCACACCCGCTCCTACACACCCACCTGCTGCCACAGTGTGTCTGCTGCTGCTGCATTGTCCTCATTCACATCATGCCATGCCAATGCCAGCACCGCCACCACCTCAGCCCCCCCCCCCGACCACGCTCACATGTTGTGCAGCCATTATCTGCCCAAGTCTTTAGCCATAGCCTTCCCCCACCCCCCACATCTCCCACACCCGCTCCTACACACCCACCTGCTGCCACAGTGTGTCTGCTGCTGCTGCATTGTCATCATTCACATCATGCCATGCCAATGCCAGCACCGCAACCACCTCAGCCCCCCCCCCCCCCCCCCCCCCGACACCAGCTCACATGTTGTGCAGCCATTATCTGCCCAGTCTTCAGCCATAGCCTTCCCCCCACCCCCCACATCTCCCACACCCGCTCCTACACACCCACCTGCTGCCACAGTGTGTCTGCTGCTGCTGCATTGTCCTCATTCACATCATGCCATGCCAATGCCAGCACCGCAACCACCTCAGCCCCCCCCCCCCCCGACCACCAGCTCACATGTTGTGCAGCCATTATCTGCCCAAGTCTTCAGCCATAGCCTTCCCCCACCCCCCACATCTCCCACACCCGCTCCTACACACCCCCTGCTGCCACAGTGTGTCTGCTGCTGCTGCATTGTCCTCATTCACATCATGCCATGCCAATGCCAGCACCCCGCCACCACCTCAGCCCCCCCCCCCCCCCCCGACCACCAGCTCACATGTTGTGCAGCCATTATCTGCCCAAGTCTTTAGCCATAGCCTTCCCCCACCCCTCACATATCCCACACCACACAATCAAGAGCTCCTACACACCCACCTGCTGCCACAGTGTGTCTGCTGCTGCTGCATTGTCCTCATTCACATCATGCCATGCCAATGCCACACGCCACCACCTCAGCCCCCCCCCCCCCCCGACCACCAGCTCACATTTGTGCAGCCATTATCTGCCCAAGTCTTTAGCCATAGCCTTCCCCACCCTCTCCATATCCCACACCACACAATCAAGAGCTCCTACACACCCACCTGCTGCCACAGTGTGTCTGCTGCTGCTGCATTGTCCTCATTCACATCATGCCATGCCAATGCCAGCACCGCCACCACCACTCAGCCCCCCCCCCCCCCCCGACCACCAGCTCACATGTTGTGCAGCCATTATCTGCCCAAGTCTTTAGCCATAGCCTTCCCCCACCCCTCACATATCCCACACCACACAATCAAGAGCTCCTACACACCCACTGCTGCCACAGTGTGTCTGCTGCTGCTGCATTGTCCTCATTCACATCATGCCATGCCAATGCCAGCACCGCCACCACCTCAGCCCCCCCCCCCCCCCCCGACCACCAGCTCACATGTTGTGCAGCCATTATCTGCCCAAGTCTTTAGCCATAGCCTTCCCCCACCCCTCACATATCCCACACCACACAATCAAGAGCTCCTACACACCCACCTGCTGCCACAGTGTGTCTGCTGCTGCTGCATTGTCCTCATTCACATCATGCCATGCCAATGCCAGCACCGCCACCACCTCACCCCCCCCCCCCCCACCACCACCCTCACATGTTGTGCAGCCATTATCTGCCCAAGTCTTTAGCCATAGCCTTCCCCCACCCCTCACATATCCCACACCACACAATCAAGAGCTCCTACACACCCACCTGCTGCCACAGTGTGTCTGCTGCTGCTGCATTGTCATCATTCACATCATGCCATGCCAATGCCAGCACCGCAACCACCTCAGCCCCCCCCCCCCCCCGACCACCAGCTCACATGTTGTGCAGCCATTATCTGCCCAAGTCTTTAGCCATAGCCTTCCCCCACCCCCCACATCTCCCACACCCGCTCCTACACACCCACCTGCTGCCACAGTGTGTCTGCTGCTGCTGCATTGTCATCATTCACATCATGCCATGCCAATGCCAGCACCGCAACCACCTCAGCCCCCCCCCCCCCCGACCACCAGCTCACATGTTGTGCAGCCATTATCTGCCCAAGTCTTCAGCCATAGCCTTCCCCCACCCCCCACATCTCCCACACCCACTCCTACACACCCACCTGCTGCCACAGTGTGTCTGCTGCTGCTGCATTGTCCTCATTCACATCATGCCATGCCAATGCCAGCACCGCAACCACCTCAGCCCCCCCCCCCCCCCCGACCACCAGCTCACATGTTGTGCAGCCATTATCTGCCCAAGTCTTTAGCCATAGCCTTCCCCCACCCCCCATCTCCCACACCCGCTCCTACACACCCACCTGCTGCCACAGTGTGTCTGCTGCTGCTGCATTGTCATCATTCACATCATGCCATACCAATGCCAGCGACGCAACCACCTCAGCCCCCCCCCCCCCCCCCCCGACCACCAGCTCACATGTTGTGCAGCCATTATCTGCCCAAGTCTTCAGCCATAGCCTTCCCCCACCCCCCACATCTCCCACACCCCTCCTACAACACCCACCTGCTGCCACAGTGTGTCTGCTGCTGCTGCATTGTCCTCATTCACATCATGCCATGCCAATGCCAGCACCGCAACCACCTCACCCCCCCCCCCCCCCCCCGACCACCAGCTCACATGTTGTGCAGCCATTATCTGCCCAAGTCTTTAGCCATAGCCTTCCCCCACCCCCCACATCTCCCACACCCGCTCCTACACACCCACCTGCTGCCACAGTGTGTCTGCTGCTGCTGCATTGTCATCATTCACATCATGCCATGCCAATGCCAGCACCGCCACCACCTCAGCCCCCCCCCCCCCCCCGACCACCAGCTCACATGTTGTGCAGCCATTATCTGCCCAAGTCTTCAGCCATAGCCTTCCCCCACCCCCCACATCTCCCACACCCGCTCCTACACACCCACCTGCTGCCACAGTGTGTCTGCTGCTGCTGCATTGTCATCATTCACATCATGCCATGCCAATGCCAGCACCGCAACCACCTCAGCCCCCCCCCCCCCCGACCCACCAGCTCACATGTTGTGCAGCCATTATCTGCCCAAGTCTTCAGCCATAGCCTTCCCCCACCCCCCACATCTCCCACCCACCCGCTCCTACACACCCACCTGCTGCCACAGTGTGTCTGCTGCTGCTGCATTGTCCTCATTCACATCATGCCATGCCAATGCCAGCACCGCCACCCCCCTCAGCCCCCCCCCCCCCGACCACCAGCTCACATGTTTGCAGCCATTATCTGCCCAAGTCTTTAGCCATAGCCTTCCCCCCCCCCCTCACATATCCCACACCACACAATCAAGAGCTCCTACACACCCACCTGCTGCCACAGTGTGTCTGCTGCTGCTGCATTGTCCTCATTCACATCATGCCATGCCAATGCCAGCACCCGCCCACCTCAGCCCCCCCCCCCCCCCCGACCACCAGCTCACATGTTGTGCAGCCATTATCTGCCCAAGTCTTTAGCCATAGCCTTCCCCCACCCCTCACATATCCCACACCACACAATCAAGAGCTCCTACACACCCACCTGCTGCCACAGTGTGTCTGCTGCTGCTGCATTGTCCTCATTCACATCATGCCATGCCAATGCCAGCACCGCCACCACCTCAGCCCCCCCCCCCCCCCCGACCACCAGCTCACATGTTGTGCAGCCATTATCTGCCCAAGTCTTTAGCCATAGCCTTCCCCCACCCCTCACATATCCCACACCACACAATCAAGAGCTCCTACACACCCACCCTGCTGCCACAGTGTGTCTGCTGCTGCTGCATTGTCCTCATTCACATCATGCCATGCCAATGCCAGCACCTCCCACCACCTCAGCCCCCCCCCCCCCCCCCCCGACCACCAGCTCACATGTTGTGCAGCCATTATCTGCCCAAGTCTTTAGCCATAGCCTTCCCCCACCCCTCACATATCCCACACCACACAATCAGAGCTCCTACACACCCACCTGCTGCCACAGTGTTCTGCTGCGGCTGCATTGTCCTCATCCATCATGCCATGCCAATGCCAGCACCGCCACCACCCTCAGCCCCCCCCCCCCCCCGCCACCAGCTCACATTGTGCCAGCCATTATCTGCCCAAGTTTTTAGCCATAGCCTTCCCCCACCCCTCACATATCCCACACCACACAATCAAGAGCTCCTACACACCCACCTGCTGCCACAGTGTGTCCTGCTGCTGCTGCATTCATCATTCACATCATGCCATGCCAATGCCAGCACCGCAACCACTCAGCCCCCCCCCCCCCCCCCGACCACCAGCTCACATGTTGTGCAGCCATTATCTGCCCAAGTCTTTAGCCATAGCCTTCCCCCACCCCCCACATCTCCCACACCACACAATCAAAGCTCCTACACACCCACCTGCTGCCACAGTGTGTCTGCTGCTGCTGCATTGTCCTCATTCACGTCATGCCATGCCAATGCCAGCACCGCCACCACCTCAGCGCTCTCAGGTGCCACCCCCTCTCTGCCAGTGTTTGGCACATGGGGCAGGGCTGCCAGAGCTGTGGCCCTAACAGCAGCTGAGCCTGACAGCAGGCCAGACACTGCGGGGACCAGCTCTGGTCTGACACCCCGCAGCACAGGGAGCGCAACAGCGGCTGAACAGGTCCCTGCATGCGCAGTAGAGAGCAAGACACATTGAATG
>VIIQ02000318.1:0-62030 GCA_007449985.2 Desmodesmus armatus
ACATGCTGTGCTGCTGTCCACCCTCCTCTGGCCGCCGCTGTTGTTGCTGCTGCTGCTGCTGCTGCTGCTGCTGCTGCTGCTGCTGCTGCTGCTGCTGCTGCTGAAGAAGCAAGCTGTGTGATGGATGGGTGCCACTGCTGTCCCAACTGGGATGTCACCCACCTTGTGCTTCAGCTGCTGCACTTGTGGGACTGACTTCCCGTCAGCTGACTGCTTGCTGAAGAAAGCACCCTCATCATCCTACAACAGCAGCAGCAGCAGCAGCAGCAGCAGCAGGAGGGCACGGAGAGGCACAGAGGCAGCAGCAGCAGCAGCATTAAGATCAGAAACGCAGGGGTACAGGCATCAACAGACATCAGAGACACACACACCAGCATGGCTGTGAGTGCACTGTGAGTGCGCTGTTGTTGAAGCTGTCTGACGACCTGCCCACCTGCTGCTGCTTTCCATCAACCGTAAAACTCTGCTGCTTCCCCAAAAGCCAAACGGATCCAGAACCCCCCCCCCCCCCCCGTCCCATCCAGTCATATGGACCCCACTACATGAACGCCCCCCCCCCCCCCCACACACACACACACTGTGTGTGACACACAAAGCGCTTGCCCCCTGCTGCTGACATGTTCATTGGCTGGCGTCTGCTGTTGTTATCAAACAGAAAGCACACACAATCAGGCACCAGGCAGTGCAGTCATTGCTGGCAAAAGCTGGCTGTAGCACTGCTGACTAAAGTCACTGACGTTTGTATCCATCCCTTGACAGCGTTTCAAAAGTGCACCTGCAGCTCTGGGCACCCCAACTGCGTTCCTAGTATCTCATTCATGTTGCTGTGTGACTCTGGGACTACCATAACAGTTTGGTAGCAACCCCTTGTGAGACTGCTGGTGCCTGCTGGGTTGGCAGCAGTTGGATCCTGCTGCTGAAAGCACTAGCAGGTGCATAAGCTCATGAAAGGAGTCAAAAGCATCACAGACCCGCTGACATCCCCTTTGCTGCTGTTTCAGTGATCCAGCACCAGCTCCATGACGGTTGCTGCTACTGCTGCTGCTGCTGCCCTGGCGCGACTGCTGCAACACACTTGACACCCGGTGTCTGCTGCAGGTCTTGCCTGATCTTTTGTGCGTTTCTGCTTCTTTTTCGAGGGCGCCTCATCGCCAGCAGCTGCTCCTGCATCCTGTTCATGCCTGTAGTCCGCTTCGGCTTGCAAGGAGAGTTTTCGCCGTTCAAGCGGCGTCAGGTCATCAGCACCTCCACGAGGAAATGCCTCCTCGTCTTCTACAACAGCAGCAGGTGGCTGCTGCCGCTTTTTTCCGACATCCGAAGTTTGTGATGGCGAGCTCAGACTGCCATGCTGTGCACGTAGGCACAATGATATGATACGCTGCTGCTGTCTCAGCAAACGATGATACAGAACGTGTACATTGGAACGGTAGCTTCAGCAACAAGAAAGAATGACGTTACAGTCAAACATGACAGCTGCAAGTTGACCAGGCAGTGCCTGGCAGGCACAACTCATAACTGCAGCAACCCCTTCTTCACTCCAAACGTTCGCTCTTGCAAGGTGCATGTCCTTTTCCTTGAATGTTGCAGCAAACACCGAAACATCACTGCGAGACTCACCCCCCCCCCCCCCCTCAACACCCGACCAAAGTCTGTCAAGGACGGAGCGACAGCAGCAGCAGCAGCAGCCATACAGCTGCCCCACACGTCATCAGAATTGTCCACCCAACTTTCTGCCCGCTTAGACGACACACCACCCTGTCATGCACATGGCTGGCATTGCACAGGACATGCACAGCAGCAGGAGTGAGCAGCGCAGCCCCCTTCCGGCTCACATCAACTCAGCGCCCAAGCCCCAAGCTATATGGCGCAACAACATGCAAGGCACAAGGGTGTTGGTACATTGCAAGCTCATGTCTGGCAAGAGAGCACATAAGGCTGAGGCGGCACGTTCACACACCCCGTTCCCAGCATGAGGGGTGCCAGCTGGTACAGCAGTTCCTGCTGCACACACGCTGCATGCTGCTGTAGTGACCTGCAACTGATGTCAGCAACTGTTGTCAGCAAAAAACTGAGAGTCCGGCTTTCAGCAGCAGGGTGCCCGCCTTGCCCTCACAGTGATGTTGCGGGCCGTGAAGCACGGCCACACTACATTGAAAGGACCTTCGTCAGTACTGTCATAAGTGTGCTTTTCCGCCTCACATACCACGCAACAACAAGCACTCAACACCAACAACCCTGAAGCTGTGGGCAGGGGCAAGGAGCCACACCACATTGAGAGGGGGCCTTCGTCAGTACTGTCAAAAGTGCAGCACAGCAAGCAGGTGCGCCTTTCCGCCTCACTACCACGCCAAAAGGATAAGCACTCAACACCAACAACCCTGAAGCTGTGGGCAGGGGCAAGGAGCTGTGTGTTCAAAAGTGCAGCACAGCAAGCAGGTGCGCCTTTCCGCCTCACATACCACACCAACAAGCTTGTGCACCCAATACCAACATCCCTGAAGCTGTAGGCAGGGCAAGGACTGCTGTGTGTTGCAACGCATTCCATGCTGGTCAGCAGCCAACTTTGCATGTGTGCGCAGACACAAACCAGCCAGCACACCAGCAAAATACCACAGGTAAAAACGCAGCAGCCTCTTGCCCTAAAAGTCATTCAGTCCACGCAGCCACATGATCTACCACCCAAGCCCAACAGCAACACCGCAGCTGCCCAGCTCGTAGCTGCACAGTGTACTGGTTTGACAAACAACGGACACTGTGGTAGTTGCATGCACAGCCTACATGCACGCACTGATGCGGCTGTAGCATGGTGGTTCATGGCACTGTGCACTGTGTCCCAAAAGGCACAGCTGCCCAACTCAAAACACTACAAAAGCGTTTTAGCAGGCCCTTGCTATTGACAGACACACCCAGCAGCACTGGGATCCAGACTTTGGCAGCCTTTCAGACTCGCAACCAACCCCATTCCACTTTAGCAAACCCCACACAGCGACTGCTTTGTAAAAAGCCCCAAGACCCTCAAAAGTTGTGGCGGGCTAGTTTCTTCCATAACATGCAGAGTAGCCCGAGTGTGAGCCGCCTGTGCCCAGCACACGTACAGCCATGTCCGGCGCCACTGCTGCTCTTGGGGCTGGCCACCAAAAGCACACTGCACACAACAGCAGCACAGAACTGAAGCATGATAAGACTGCAACTCAGGAACTTTGACATGCACCATCAAAGCTGGTGCAGCAAGGGTCCACATCAGATCGCAGGGCCAAGCTCCAGCAGCAAGCATTCCCCCATCCTACACTCATAAAGTGCTGACTTGGTACAGGTAGTAAAAGCACACACAAGCAGTCACTGGGAGTAGATTAGACACACACAAGCAGTCACTGGGGGTAACTTGATACATATGTACACAAACAACCACGAGGTCGTGCACCTCCCTCACTGCTCAGCACAGGCTGTGCCCTGGCAAAACCGATGCTCCACCCCACTGAAAAGCACACAAGGCCTCCCACCGCCCACACACTGGATGCACAGCCTCCTCTGGAAGGTCGACTGTGGCAGCACACGGATGTCTTATAGCGTGCGGCGGACACACAAGAAACCCTGCATGCACTTGGCAAGCAGTCAGCACACCGCAAGTCCTATAGCGCGCAGTCTGCACACCACACACCCTGCATGCACACAGCACGCAGTCAACCCCCCGCAGGTCCTGTAGCGTGCGGTCAGCATGCAATCAGCGCAACACATACCCTGCATGCAGTCGGCATGCAGTCAGCACACCACAAACCCTGCATGCACTCGGCATGCAGTAAGCACACCGCAAGTCTTATAGCATGCGGTCAGCACACCACACACCCTGCATGCGCACCCTGCGTTTGCCACAACGGCACCGCAAAGACTGCATGCATGCCAACACAAAAACAGCGCGGCATGTTGCATCCAGGGAGCTGCGCTCCACCAAGGGCAAGGCTGGAGGTAACTCAACTGAGTTGTGTGTAGCCAGCTGGTAGGGGTGGCGCCCCTCTTGGGCACCTCCGAACAAAAAGACAAGGCTGCAAGTGAGTCAGTCTGGACAGTAGCGTCAGTTGAGCAGTGCAGGAGAGTGAGTCAAATAGTAAGCTGCTGTACACAACCGATGATAGAACACGGAACACGCAACACAAACACGTGCTGCAAGCTGGCGAGTAATAAAGCTCACACACGACCCTGCTATGCTGCTGCTGCAGCAACACAACCAAGGTTGCTGTTTGCAGCTGCAGGACTGTGTCCCCTGGCAGCAGCAGCACCCCATGCCGTCGTGCAGCAGCAACAGTGCCGCAGCCTTGCAAGTGCGTACACCGCAACATCTGCAATGCTGCTGCTCCTGCACTGGCACTCATACAAAACGGGAGCCTCGCTGCCTGACACCTGCTCCCCAGCAGACAGCCCGGCTTCCTGTCAAGCGCTGTCACACACAGCCAACTGCACAACAACACACCAGTGCCCTTCCAAAAGCCCGCGTCAACAGACCCCCAGCGGTCACCCGCCCAACCAGCTGTCGTCAACCGCCCTACAAAGATGAGTACAATGATTTGAGGCAACAACAGGCAGTCCAAACAACACCACCAGCAGCACCGTGCAAAAGGCACCCTTACCCCTCCCGTCCCCATCGCTTGACCACACCTGGCTAGGGGCTGGCTTGCTGCCGTTGGGGGTCAGCCTTGCGCACCACCAGGCGCCGCCCTGTCCTTGTGACAAAGAAGCAGCCACAAACCCCATGTTCCACGCGCAATGCACCCTCCCTGCCGGGGCAAGCAGCAACCCCCGTGTGCAAGGCAACTGAATGACGCACAGCACGCTGGGCTAGCGTGCCAGAAGCTCACTCAGAGTCGGGCAGCTGCTGCTGATGCAACAAGCAGATACACCGCCCTGCCCTGCCACCCCACCCCACGCCCTGCCTGCCCCTGCAAGCAGCACTTGCCAGCACCTCGCGCTGAAACGGGCAGCTGCTGGTCATGCAGAAAAAGATACAAACACCCCCCCCCCCACCCCCCACCTACCCCCACCCCACGCTCTCCCCGCGACCACAAGCTTGCCGGCACCCATGCCAACCACCCGAGCCAATGGCTCACTCCGAATCGGGCAGCTGCTGGTAGTGCATGGGGTTGTAAAACTTCTGCATAGCTGGTGGCAGCACTGCGGCCGCACGCGACTCAAACACAGCTGCCTCTAGGTCATCTTCATCATCACAGTCCAGCAGCAGCGGCATGCTCAGGTCCTCTTCTGCATCCCCTGCTGTTCCTGCAGGCCCACACTGCACCCCACAGCCCCCACCCATCGCCGCTGCGGCCGCAGCCGCGACTGCGCTGCAGCTCGCAAATGCCGAAGACGGCTTGCGTGTGCGCAGCGGCCTCACCGGTGTGAAGCCGGCGCTGGTGCTGGTGCTGCCGGCGGCGGCGGCAGCAGCAGCAGCAGCTGCTGCTGCTGCTGCAGAGTCTCCCGCTACTGCTGCGCGCAGGTCTGCCACGCTGAACAGGAACATGATAAAGACCAGGAGAGTGCACCCCACCAGCAGGACAGCAGCTGCCTGTTGGGCCTCCACAGAGGGGGACTGTGCTGTGCTGAGGAGCTCGAGCATGTTGGCCCAGGAGCTGCTGCTGGTGTGGAAGTGCACTGCAGGCGCTGCGGCTGCTGCTGCTGCCGCGACCTCCTCTGGTGTGTGCACGCCAAACAGCGCGAGGTTATCCGCTGCGATGTCGTCTGCGGAGGCCAGCACGCCGATGTCAAAGATGTCACCATCGCCCGCCCGCTGCTGCTGCTGGTAGTGCTGCTGGTGCTGGGGGTAGTGCTGACGGTGCTGGTGCTGTCCTGCAGGAGCGCTCAGCACGGCCCATGTGCTGAGTGCGGAGGCGGGGAAGGCAGGCAGCAGGCCTGGCGCCTCCTCCTGCTCACGAGTGCTGTGTTGGCCGCCGCTGTATTCATCGCTGTGGATGTCCTCATCCCTGTGCTCAGCTGGGCCCCAGGAATCAACGGCAAGTGGGGCCATAAGGTCGTCGGGGCTACTGTCATAGTGGCGGGCAGGGTCTATGGCGTCCGCTGCTGCTTCGGACCACAGGCTGCTGCTGAGACCGCTGTCAAAGAGGTCCCAGCGGCGGTCGATGACATCCGTGTCAACATCATCCCCTGCTGCTTCTGTGTTTTCTGCATCCTCTGCACCATACTCGATGCTGTCAATGCTGTCCATCGTGTCCTCGAGCTCTGCTATAAGCTCTTGGGCCTCGAAGGCAGCGAGGGCTGAAGTTTCCGCAGCTGCTGCACCCAGGTGTGCTGCCAGCTGCTGTGCTCGCTGCCAGGCATCGCTGATAGCAGCAGCACGGGTGTCTGCCCTTGCATCGGCTGCAGCCGCTGCTGCAGGAAGGACTGTAGCAGATGCCGCCTCCTGCTGATGCATCGGCTGCATGTGCTGGTGGTGGTGGCAGGGCTGGTGGGTGTGTTTGTCAGGGAAGAAGGTGGTGTATGTCAAGAGCTCTAGAGCCCGATCGTCTGAGTCATCAGACTTGAAGGGATCGCTCTCGTCGGAGTAGTCTGCTGCATACTCGATGTTGGTCTGCTCCATCTGCTCCTGCTGCTGGTGCGCCTGCTGCTGCTGACTGGACCTGTGCAACAAGTGGCAGCAGAGGTGAAAGTTATGGAAGATCCAGCAGAGGATGGTATTGCGCAAACACAGGATACCTGCTCTAGGCGTGTACACTGACAGATCACCACACCCAGCATCGGCATGCATGCATATGCACTCTTCACAACAGCACCCACCTAGGTGGTGACCAGGAAGCGGCAGGACCACGCCAGCCCTGCAGATGATCATCCCTAGAGAACTCTTCCTGCAAAGGGGAGATGCTAGCAGCGATCAGAGCTGAATCCAAAGGGGACCAAGTTGGTCCCGGCGATGCTGCTGCTGGCCACTGCATCACCTGTAGCGTCTCCGGGAGACGGCCTGCAGCGCACATATGAAGCAATAGACTCAACAAGAAGCAACATGGGATCAATTGGGCCATCAGAACGGCTGAATTTTCAAGTTGAGCTCACGAAACGACGTCTCTTTGACGATGTTACACTCCTAAACTCTCTCAAGATTCGTGTGTCTGGCCACTGACCAATGACCGTGTTTGGAGGCACGTCGTGTTCATGGTCAACAACCATCACCATGGTCAATGCAGCCGCAGCCGATGCAGCAACAGCACAGATAGCATTTTCATTCATGGCTGCATTTACAAGGCCCATAACCAGCAAGCAAGGTCTTCTGTTGTGGTGCTTGACCAAAATTCAGGCACGGGGCAGGGGGGTACTCCGTGAGCTCACGGAGTGCCTTGCTCCAGCAAGCCAATGCTTTGAGGATCCATTCAGCAGAAAACAGGTCTCCAGGGCAATTGATTGTGTCTTTATGTGTGTTATGCTGTGTGTGCATAGCATGTGCCAGGCTGGCCAGCCCCTATGGGCAACAGCTCCCTCCAGGGTGTGCACAGGGCCTGTGTGTTTCCTCCGAGCTGTGCCGGAGCATGGCCAGGCTTTGAGCTGGGTTCTTCAGACATTCTACGATAGTGCATTCGACAGTACATTTTGGTTGGGGTTCGTCATTCTCGTGCACCTCTGGAAGCATGGCTGCGATTCCTGATGCGCAACGTTGCAACTGGGTGGCATGAAGGACCTGTGTGCCCCTGCTGACAACGAGACACAGACAGCACACTTGTCAGCTCACACGTCACAACGAACCCAGCAACAGCAGGTCCCAGCACCTGCATGCTGTCCATGGATGGTGCAGTAGCCATGCTGATGCACCAGGGTGGCATCTGGTCAGTTTTCCACTAAAGTACACACAGTGACCAGGCAAGGCACGGTGACCATGGTATAACATTGTGGACATGCAGCTGCTCAATTGATGCGTCGCTCCTCGCCCTTGGGTGTTCCCTGTCATCAGCTGATGCAGCCCACCATAGCATGCTGCTGGTGTGTGGCACACTGAGCCACGGGCTGGCTTGGGAAGATGCACCAGCTGCTTCTTGCGATTGAGGATGGAGTCCAAAGCTTCAGACATTGCAGAGACGCACGTATCTGACAGGGCAAGCGGTTTAGGGCTTGTTCTAAACTGAGCTGTTGAGGTGAGGAGCGCATGTTTGTTTTGGTCGTTCCCTCACACGTAGTTTGCAGAAGTTATCAGCGTTTTTCCAGGCACGGTTCTCCGATCTTGCCGGGCTGGATGGAGATGTCATGTCTCAACCTCAAATGTTCTCCCAGTTCTCCCAGGAAGAGCAGGAGTCTAAAGACTCAGTGGAGCAGCAAAAGGCACACAGATCACGCTGAAGAGCCCTGCAGGTGATGCAGTTGAGACGTGCAGCAGCTGTGTAGCACGCTGCTGTTAAAAGACCAATGCAGAAGCACGAGCCTTGGCGTTGTGGAACCCCCACATCAATTGCATGTCGATGTTGCAGGGAGTGGCCTGTTGATGCAGATCAGTATGAGCTGCTGGAATTTGCAGGAAAGGGAGCACACGCAGTGGTGAGCAACTTTTGCAAACAGCAGCAGCAGCTGTGGTGGGCATGCATGTCGGTGATGGCCTTGTGCTATTCCACATGCAAATGCATCCACGAGCAAACCCAGCACACCTTGAGCATTAATGAACCAAAGAACGCGTACAGAAAGTCAACACCCTCCATGATACCTGCTCTTGTTCAGGTGTTCAAGGGCCGCTGCAAGCTCTTTGACGAGACTGTGGCCATCAAGCGCCTCGACCTGGACGCAAACTGGGACCTGGTGCGCAATCCTGCATGCTGTTGGGTTCGACCAGTGGGCTGCTGTGCTGGCCGCTTTTGGGAAACAGTATTTGCTTGCTGGGGTCGGATGGGCACAGCCTCATGCAGGTGCCAGGCAATTGCACACATCTGATGCCAATCTCTCTCCTCAGAGAGGGACATGACAGCACCCAAACAGCAGGAGTGTCGGCTTGGCCACTTCACTGCTGTCATGGGGTAGCCACATGATGCAGCAGCCGCTGCATGAGCATGGCGTGCAGTCTGAGCCCGCCGGGGTCATTGTTGTTTCCTGCATCTGCAGACCGCCCTCATCAGAGAGGCCACCCTCATGAAGAAGTTCAACCACCCAGCCGTGCTGCCCCTGTATGCTGCCTTCGTGGCTGGGCGGGAGCTCTGGCTTGTAACACCATTCATGGCAAGTTGCACCATGCATGCAGTGCTGCCTTGGCTTCACCCGGATGCAGTCAGCAGCTGGGTGCTGGACATTGCTTTTGAGCTGGGAGATATGTCTGCGGCTTGTTGCAGTGTGCACCACACCAAGTCTTCCAAAGCGCACTCCGGCACGAACAGCAACAGGGCACTTGCGCAGTGGGTGCAAAGGTCACTAGGCCCGACTGCCACAGCAGTGCACAAACAGCTGTGACACTGTGATGCTGTGTGCTTCTCACCCTCCTGCAGGGTCTGGGCTCTGTGAGGAGCATCATGAAGCAGCACTTCCCACTGGTAGGTGGTTGAGTTCACCTGAGCATTCTAAAAGGAGCAGTGCTGCGTCGGAGGCATATATGCCTGACAAGGGGCGCTCCCCATTTTCACTGCAGCCAATGCAGCACGTCACCGCGCCGCGCCGCCGCACTTTTGCACTCCCCTCTTTTTGAGCTGTTCAGTGCCGCGCATGTGCTGTCCTGCAGGGCCTGGACGAGGTGGTCATCGCCACCATCATGTACCCTGTGCTGGAGGCGCTGGAGTATGTGCACGAGACAGGCATACACAGAGACGTGAAGGTGTGTGCCATGCCTACACACACAGCATGCTTCATGGATGTGGCAGTTTTGCACAGAGTCGACTGTACAGCAGCAGCGGCAGCAGCCGTGCCAGCACCTGCAGCAGCAGTGCGAGGCGCATCACCTTGCAGCAGTCTGCTCTGGTGCAGCACCTGAAGCTTGTCAACACAGCAGACAGCACTTGGTCGGAGATGCTCACCGCAGTGGTGCACTTCCCGTTGTGTTTGGTGTCCCAAACACGACCACCACCACCCCGGTGTGCTTGCTGCCCCCCCCCCCACCCCCACCCCCACCCCACCCCCCGCCTCTGTGCCTGCAGGCGGACAACATCCTGGTATCGGAGCAGGGTGAGGTCGTGCTGGCAGACTTTGGTGTGGCTGCCGCACGCATGCGGCCCGTCAGCTTTGTCAACCTCAACATGCAGGCAGTGATGGCAACCACATTCGTTGGCACGGTAAGATGCGCCAGACGGCAGCACACATGGCATCCAGCCTTTTCCAGGGGACAGCAGCACACAGGCCAGCAATCCATATTCTTGATGGCGAGAATGTGATCACTTGTAAGTGTTTGGGAGGAGGGCGCAACATCACCAGCTACATTCTTTGTATGGTTGCTAGACTCAATGTATTGCCCTTGTGCTGCAGCCCTGCTGGATGGCACCAGAAGTGATGACGCAGTCTGACAATGGGTGAGCAGGCAATGGGGTATAGGTTGGGCATAGCGCAGCTGAACATCACAGCAGCTGTGCAGCAGAAACAGGCATGCAGCCCGCAAGCTGCAGGGTAAGCTAGAACATCATGTTTTGTCCTGCAGCACTTGGCCAATGCTGCCAGCTGCAACATGCAGCAGCCGAGTAGTGCTGTACTAATGGGGCGGTTGGGCTCACACGCCTTGTGACACGTGCCAACTGGCTGCGGCTGCCCTTGATTGTGTTTGTGGCAGGTACCACACATCTGCTGACATCTGGTCTTTCGGCATCACCCTGATCGTGAGTCAACAGCAGAAATCATGAGGGTTGAGGGTCACACTAGTATGCTCTGCATGTGGCAGACCGGGGTCCTCCGCACACACTGATCACTGGTCATCATGACATGCTCCTGTTGGTTGCAACTCATGTCACGTCAACACACTGCAACCCACTCTCCATTCACTGACGCATGCCAGTGCCATAAAGGTAGTGACGCAGAGGCAGGGCTCCTTGGCTGCGACACTTCTCCTTGGCTGCAAGGAGTCCTGCCCACCTATAGGGGTGTTGCTGCCTTTCTATGTGTTTTCCTGCAGGAGCTGGCTCACGGGCGGCCCCCTCTGGCGCGCATGCACCCCATGCGTGTGCTGATGGACACCATGCACAAGCCGCCACCGCAGCTGGACGACCGCCCACATGGCACGCAGTTCTCCAAGGTACAGTGCGGTGCTTATGCAAATACGCTTCTCCTGTTTGCTAGGGAATACAGCTATGTTGCTGAGAGTACATGCCAGCCCGTTGGCATGTGCTGCTGCCATTAGGCATTCAAGGACACAACTTATATGGTGGGCTAGTGGCTGCACATGCGCTGCACTGTACTATACCTTTCTGTTCCTTTGTGTAACTCAACTGTACTGTGATTGACCAGAATGTATGTGGTTGGCTTGTATGTGTTGTTGCCGCCATCAGGACCTGGTGGAGGAGTGGCTGCTGATGTGCTGTACTGTACAGTACTGTATAGCACTGTACTTTACTGCATTGTAACAATGCGCTATGAGCCTAGCTTGGCTCGAGGAAGGGCGGTCAGGCTTGTCCCTGACGTAGTTACTAACAGTAGTAGCAATTCTGTTGCCTGCTGCCCTCAGGCCTTCAAGGACCTGGTGGAGGAGTGCCTGCACAAGGACCCAGACCAGCGCCCAACAGCAGCGGCACTGATGGGACACAGGTTCTTTCGGATGGCTCGGGACGCAGACTTCCTGCAGCAGCACTTCCTGGCAGGACTCCAGCAGCAGCAGCAGCGCTCAGCACCGAATAGCCCTACCAAGCTGGAAAGGCCACTCGCTTCTGCAGGCGACTGGGGTGGCCCACCTATTGCTTCACCAACAGCAGCAGTGGCGGCTGCTGTCCCAGGCACGAAGCAGCAGCAGGATGGGCCAGCAGGGGCCGCAGCTGTGAGGGCTGAAAGTGGCACAAGTGGCAGCTCAGGGCCGTCACGGCTCTTCAGTGGTTGGTTCTTCCCCCCGGCAGCAGCAGCTGCTCTGGAGCCTGGGGAGCAGCCCGCCACCGACGGCGGGGGTCATCAGGGCGCTGCGGCAGCAGGCACACAACGGCTGAGGTCCTCCCTGCTGCTTGGCTCTTCTGCCTCCAGCCCTTTTGGTTGTGCTTCAGCTGCTGGGCCTGGGTCAGTCCCTGCAGCAGGGTCAGGGTGGAGGTCAGTGTCTGCAGGTCCAGAGCAGCAGCAGCACTCCTCCACCAGCAGCGGCAGCAGCAGCTTGGAGCAGCAGCTGCAGCCGTTTGTGCTGCAGCAGCAGGCGGCGCTGCGGGCGGGCTCTGGCTTGATAGGCCTTCCGTCTGGCCCCTCTGGCTCCGGCTTGGGGCTGGGGTTTGCGTCCGGCCCCTCGGGCTTTGCATCTGGTCCGTCCGGCTTCTTGTCTGGCCCATCAGGCTTTGCATCTGGCCCATGTGGGCCAGGGCTGCGGCTGGGCGGCTCCCGGCAGTTTTCGAACGTTGTGCCGGCGTCCCTGCTGGAGTCCTGGGGGTTGCTGGCGTCCCACCCTGAGGACGACGGGGCAGAAGAGGAGGCCGAGGGCGGAGCAGGGCCTGCAGCAGGGGCCCCAGGGGGCTGGCAAGGACCAGCGGCAGCAGGGGGGCGTGATAGAGGTGTGACAGCAGCGGTGAAGCCTTCAGAAGCTGAGAGTGAGCACGTGGGTTGCAGACAGGTGGCGGAGGATGCTGTGGGGTACGCTTCAGGCCTGCCAGCAGCAAGGTGTACCAGCTGCAGCCATGCGAGCCGCGTCAGCAGCTGCAGCTTTGGCGGCTGCAGTGTGAGCAGCAGCAGCCGCACGGCCAGCGCCAGCTGTGCGAGTGGGTTGACACAGGAGGAGGTGGAGGCGATGCTGGCACCAGCGCACCCGCAGCTGCCACTAGCATCGCACAGTGGGGGCTTTGATGAGGCAAGGTCAGCAGGGAGTGCAGCTGCTGCAGCACCAACCCCCTCAGCGGCACAGCAGCAACCAGCTCAGTGGGGCGTGGGGGAGGCACACCCAGGAGAGGGTAGGGTACCTGCAGCGCCAGCTACCTCCGCTGCGCCCTCACTGCAAGGCAGTATGCTGGGGGCTGGGCTTGCAGCAGCCGCATCAACAGTTGATGCCATCAGCAGCGGCGGCGGTGTGCCGCACTCGGCCGCTGTGGAGGTGCCCTTGAGCTCGGACGCGCTTGTGAGGGTGACAAAGTTAACGATCAGCGGGCAGCAGCAGGGCTCGCAGCCTCTGCAGTGCTCCAGCCCCAAGGTCGGCAAGCAGTCGTCCTTCAAGGAGGCCCTCAGCTTCCTGAGTGACCTCAAGGGCAGAGTGCTCAGCCCTAGGGCAAGTGCAGCCAGGGCGGCTGCTGTGGTGGCAGCAGCAGCCGCTGCAGAGGAGCAGCAGCAGCATGTGGCATGATGCCCTTGCTTGCGAAGTATTGTTGATGTGGGGGTTTGATGTGGGGGTATGAATGTGGGGTATCATGCGGTTGCGGCCAGTATGTGTGTGCGCTAGTTTTCACCGCTGCCTGGTGGCCTGTCAAGGTGATGCAGTTTGCGCCTGATGTGCTGTTGTTACACACAGGACTTTGCTGTTGACTGCTGTTGCTGGTGAGCTGCACCTGGCAGCACTGACTTGCAACAGGCTGCACATTCACCCGTCATGCCTGGCAGCGGCTATGACTAGACAGGAACGCGCTTGCGCAGTGTGCTAGCCAGAGCTAGCTTCACCGCCTGCACCTTTGCAACAATGAACACCTGCCCAGTGGCAGCTCTGCTCTTTTTTTGTCTCTTGCTTTACCATTGTTTGACTGCTTGCGTCTGTGGTGTTGCTGCCTTCTGTGCAACCCTCCAACTGGATTGGTCTGGGCTGGGTATTTCTACTACTACTACTAAACTGGGTCAGGGCCACGCCTGACCGCCCTTTCTGGAGCCAAACTAGGCTCATAGGGCATATTTCATGCTTGATGACCGATGCAACTGATGTCCACATTGTGGTCTGGCAGACACAATGTTGTGCTGTCAGGATGCACAGTGTTGTGTATTAGTTGCCCTG
Organism: Desmodesmus armatus; assembly: GCA_007449985.2. Classification (NCBI taxonomy): domain Eukaryota; kingdom Viridiplantae; phylum Chlorophyta; class Chlorophyceae; order Sphaeropleales; family Scenedesmaceae; genus Desmodesmus; species Desmodesmus armatus. The sequence continues at coordinate 14,036 of VIIQ02000318.1, forward strand.
TGCTGTCACTCACGCCGGGTTGATAGGGTGACCTGGTCTGTGTCTTACTGCCTGACTTTGATTGCCATCAAGCCGATGCACTGGGTGTGCACTCTTGACTGACTGCCTGACAAGTGACTGCTTTGGCTGCCAAACCGCATATCGCATCTGCTGATGCCTGCTTCTATTTTGGGAGAGGGGGTGCTTGTGGCACGGGTGGTCGTGTGTGCTGTCCACAGTACTGTGTGACTCTGTGTGGGGGATGTGTACACCATACTTATTCAGGCATGCTGCTGTGGACACAGGCATGCCAAGTGTATTGGCTGGTTGACGTGACAAACCTGGAGCCATTGAGAGTTGGTGATATTAGTGGGCGGCGCAGGATGGCGCTTGATCTGTTCCCCCCCCCCCATGCGTGGCTGCTGTGCTTGGGGAGACCGTCTTGGAGGGGTGTGCATGACTGTCGATGCCTGAGGCTGGAAGCCCCACAACTTCAGCAGTGGCCTGCACTGAGTGTCAACTGCTAGCACTCTCGTCTCTTGAGCGCACAACCCGTGCGACGGCTGCCAAACAGCATGTGGCTGCTGGGGCTTAGTGCGGTTTCTGCTGCCATCGCATTGACTGGCCTTCTGGGCCGCTGGGACTGTCTGCTTGGGGGGACCATGTGTGTGTCGACACAGGGAGTGTATAATATGTGTGCTGTGTGCGCAGCATCTCACTGAGAAGCATGCTTCTCAATCGGATGACTGTACCTATGTCCTTATGTATGTGTGTATTGTAGGGATGGCTGCTTGGTCAAGCAACAGGTGGTCGATTGTGGGAGCTATGTGTTGTTGCTTGAGTGGGGTAGGTGACCCTGCCAGTGGGTCATGTTGGGTTGCAAGGATATATGTGGCATGTTGTGCCCCGGAAGAGCCCCAAAGGATGCACCAGGGGTGTCAGTGCGCTGTTTTTGTGCGGTTGTGGCACCTAGCTGGCCCAAGCAGTATGGCAGTAAGATTACTAGGCACGGCCTGCTGTGCTGCCATGTATGTACATCAAGTCCGCCAAACAGCTGCGTGGGACGGAAGACACCAAGGTTGCCTCGTCAAGATGTTGTGAACATCACCATCTGATGATAGTGCTGAAGCAAGATCAAGCAAGCTGGCAAGCCACTCAGTGGCTGTGAGTTACACTGTAACAAGGCACCTCACCTGTGGTGCCTTGCAATGGCTCTCCGCTGCTGCAGCTGCCGGAAGTGCTTAGTTTGCTTTCTTTCAGGAAAAGGTTGCTCTGTACGTATGGGCTGCTGCTACTGTGGAAGTGCTGTCATGACGGTTGCACCTTTCCGTGCCACTCGAACTGACATGCAAGGCTAGCCGTACTCTCGTATCTGCATTCCAGGGCTTCACGTGCTTGTTTTGATGCAATATAATCATCATCAATTAACATCGTGCAGTCTCGCTGCAAAGAGACCGGCTAGCAGCTCAGCTTCTGAAAGCAACAGGATCACTCCTTCGAAATCGCAATCGTTCATTTCAAACCACATTACGTGACATTCGTCTCTGTTAGTGCAGAGACGCAATCACGGGAAGGTCTCCCGCCCTCCTGCGATATGCCGCCAACTTGAGTTGCTCACGCTGGATCATACGCCGTTCTGAGCATGCATTTCTGCATAAGTCGTTCATTAGGACCTAAAGGCAGCAACGCTGGAAGTCTGTTCCTGATTCTGCTGTGCAGCTGTGCTGTGGCGTCATGGCCCTCACAAGTGAAGGCAGCTGCTAGGCTTGGGCCTGGTACACCACAAGGTAAACCCTCCAACACCATTTTTCACACTGCATGCATGCAGCTCCCACAGCCTGTGCTGAGAGCAGCACCGCTTGCCCACCGTCTGCATGGTGAAATTTCACACAGCAGTCCTGTCAGGCACAGCTTGATCACAGCATACACACTGAAGACATGCATGCAGCTGGTTCAGCCTGTTTTGAAAACGGACAACCCCATCTTCAGCACCACCAGCAAGACCGTAGCAATGTTTTCAGACTGAAACTGCAGCAGCAACTGTCAGCAGCAGCAACAGTTGCCCCCAAGAGCACAGTGTATAATACGTGTGTCTCCGGCTTGCTGCAAGCCCACATGTACTATCTTTGCACCGTCGAACACAGCACACCACATGTGAATAAAGAGAGCCTGTCTTTATTCAGTGCTCAATTTGCTGATGCAGGAGCCTGTGTTGTCAGTGACTGGGGTCCGTTCACTCCATGTTCACGCACGGGGTTGGATCACTGGGCCCGCAGCCACTCACGCGCTGTGCAGCAGCCAGCAGCAGACTGCCCAGCACTCACTGAAACCCTCGCATGTGGTGAGTGCTGACCTGCGCTGCTGGTACCTTTATAAAACAAGGCAGCAATGTTGCTGTTCGTTGGAAGTACAGTACAGTGCAGTCATTGTGGGAGGGGATCCCAAACCTCAGCATTAGCCAGCCAGTCAAGGGCTCATGAGGGTGCACTAAAGGGCCGGTCGTACCCCAGTCTCTCAGGTCAGGTGTGGGGCAATCGAGCAGGTCGTGGTAGCAGCAGAGCCAGAGCCAGAGCCAGAGCCAGAGCCAGAGCCAGAGCCAGAGCCAGAGCCAGAGCCAGAGCCAGAGCCAGAGCCAGAGCCAGAGCCAGAGCCAGAGCCAGAGCCAGAGCCAGAGCCAGAGCCAGAGCCAGAGCCAGAGCCAGAGCCAGAGCCAGAGCCAGAGCCAGAGCCAGAGCCAGAGCCAGAGCCAGAGCCAGAGCCAGAGCCAGAGCCAGAGCCAGAGCCAGAGCCAGAGCCAGAGCCAGCTGCAGTGGTGACTTAAGATAACTTATGCCCAGCAGGAACCCCCGCCCCTCAGATGCCCCCACAGCAGCACAGCAGGCTGTGTCAGGCAGCATCCACCACATCATGTATCTCGCCTGCAAACTGCCTTTCCTTTTCCACCCTGCATGCAGAGCCCAGCAGGATCCCCCGCCCCTCAGATGCCCCCACAGCAGCACAGCAAGCCATCTCAGGCCTGTTAGTGGCCCTTCCCTTGGCAGTGTCAGTAGGCCTGCGCTCTCCAGCAGCCTCTAACAGCACACACAGCCTCATACCTGTAACACCAGACCTGGCATCAGCACTGTCAGCTGGAAGGGTACTATGGCAGCAGCAGGCAAGCCGGACAGACAAGCTGCAATGCATCCCATTCAACGGCCCAGCACAGCTGCTGAAAGATGCTACTGCTGCTGGCAGCGAGGGGACTTTCCCGCCAAATCCGAGCGCGCAACTAGTAGCTGCAAGAGCTGCTTTTGCAGCCGTTGCAAAAGCGGTTGCAGTACACGGGGTGCAGATTGCAGGAGGAGCGAGACCTCAGCACAGCAGCAGCCGGCTCCACCCCTTCCGGCGGGCGATCATAATCCCGGGAGATTTGAATCCGCAGGAGGGCTTGCCGGGTAGAGACGTGGTTTTGCCGGACCCTGTGGCTGATGCCAGTGCGGATGTTGTGTGGGACGGAGGCGACAGCAGCACAGCAGTGATCGCCCCGGGCGGGGCATGAGCCCAGCAGCGGTCGCGACTGCCAAGTTGAGCCTGCATGATGGGCTGGTGAATGTGGTGCCATGGCTAGCCATCAAGGTGGGTACTGCAGTGCATGTGTGAGCTTCAGTGCAATGCAAGTGTGTTCTGACACTCATCATGTTCGAAACAAGTCATGCAGTAGATGTCCTTTGATGGGCAGGGCAGCATGGTGCCATGGCTTGCACTGTTTTACTGCAGCCCCTGGAACGTACGGGCAGGTTGAGACCCCCCTGCATGGGTGCATTCTGGCAACTATTACCTTGCTTGACCACCCAGTGCACAGTGTACGCTGATGCCGGCCAATGCTGCTGCTGCTGCTGCTGCTGCTGCATCCTTGCGCAGGCCGTTGCCATTCCAGCACTGCAGCAGCCGCCAGCCTACATCCACCTCAACATGACATACGACAGCAGCCAGCAAGCAGCCGTTTTCAACACAGTCCCAACAGCAGCAGGTGCTGGAGTTTCTGGGAGCTTCCAAGGCGCCCTGCTGCTGTCGATACAGCAGCATCTTACAGGGATCTATGGCCTTGATTTGGCCAGCAGCGCTGCTAGGGAAGCTCTCATGCGGCTGCCTGTGTCTGAAGCTGTGCTAAGAACCCGTGCAGGTGAGCAGGATTCTCTCTCCAGTATCTGTGACACTAGTGCACAGCTGGCACAGATATTATGGCAACATCGTTCGCCCCAGCAGTGCAAGGCTGGCAGGAGAGCCATCAATCAGCTGCATGTGTCTGTTTCTGTGCTACTCGTACATGGGTGGCTTCATGTAACAGGTACATGTTGTGTTATGATGACCAGCTGTACTAATGACAGGCGAGTCTGTGTGTCTGTGTGTCTGTGTGTCTGTGTGCGTGTGTTTGTACGTGTGCAGGAGGGGGTGTGGACCAGCTAGGAGCCTTCCTATCAGGCACCTGGAGCCAAGCCAACCTCACCGCGGCCCTAGGCCTGCGACCCAGCAGTATCAGCAACAGCAACAGCAGGGCGTCCTTCACTTTCACAGACCCAGTGCTGCTGTTCAGTGCAGCGCCAGCGGCGCTGTATGTGTCCATTCAGGCGGACGTGTCGTCACTTGGTGTGATGAGGGCGCCGGCAACGATCAACCTCAGGCCTGGGGGTGCAGCTGCTTTGGAGGTGAGGGCCCCTCACCCGGGGTGCTGGGATACTTGGGTGTTTGTAGGCCAGCTGTGACACCTTTTGCACCTTGTTCCAGCTGTTGCACCATGGCGTGGTGAGGGCGCCAGTGATGATCAACCTCAGGCCTGGGGGCACAGCAGCCCTGGAGGAAAGGGGGGGGGGCTGGGGATGTTCGGTGTTTGCAGATAAGCTGTTACGCCTTGTCCCACCTGCTTCCAGCTGTGAACCTTCTTTCACCTTGTTGTCAGCTGTCGCCAGTGGAAGTGGGCCTGCGGAGCAGCCAGGGAGTCACATGAAGACATTCTACGCACACAGCGCTTGAATGCCACATTTATGTGTGTTTGTCAGTATGGGCAGGGCGCCAGTTGATCCCGGATCAACCCAGGCTGGGTGAATACCTGGAGATATGTTTGAATGTGGAGGTGATCTCTGGCCCATGTCGTCCTTGCGCTCCACGTCCCATGTCGTCCTTGCGCTCCACGTCTGCAAGCATTTGCCAAAGAGAGGCAACGATCAGGCTCCACCACACCATGCAGCTGTGGCGACTGTGATGACTGGACTCATGCCTTGTTGCTGCTGCCACTGCTGCCGCCGCTGCTACTGCTGTTTCTGTCCAGTTGTTCGAACCTTGTGAGCCAGTTCAAGGCCTGCAGCTCAGCAACTTACAGCTACACCTCGAACCCGAAGGCGGACTCGTCGGCGTCGCGTCTGGACGGCTCGCATCTACAGCCGTGTCATCGATCGCGTCGGTCAGCCCGACAGCAGCAGCAAGCGCGAGCGCCGCGGAGCAGCCAGAGCAGGACCTTTCGCTGGTCATGACCGCTGAGACCGTTGGAGCAGGAAGCCTCTCTGACGTGATAACAATCATCACCAAAAGAGACCCGCCAGTGAGGCTGTTGCATGTCCTGCAGCAGACACAGCAGCAGCAGCGCATGCAGTTTTCCAGCGTGACATTGACTTACCAGTCGCCGAAGATCCGGCGCCGGCGGCAGGGCGGTGATGACATGACCGACGGTGGCTTCAACATGGTCGCAGTGCCAGACGTCGCCGCAGCACCTCCGCTAAAGCAGATGCTCGACGCTATCAGCCTCAACAGCGATTCTCTCACGCTGCGCACGAGCAGCGTCAGCAACGTCGGCTCCGCATTCGCGAGCTCGATTCCTTACGTGATGCAGCTCCCAGCTCCCTTCACGGCATCAGGACCCACGGTCCTCACCTTACAGTACGGTCAACAAAAGTCAAACATTGGAGGCGCGGTATCTCCAGCAGATACGCTGATAACGGCATCACTGGCGGGGACAAGTACCTCAGCTCTACTGCTGCCGGGTGTGCGCACCCCGGTGACAGTTGACCTAAGCACCGTTACTGTCTCAACCCCAACCGCCATTGTGGGCGGGCAGATACACAGCGGCAATCCTACCCCCGACAGCAGCAGCAGCAGCAGCAGCAGCAGCACCCCCAGTGCAGCTCCAGTGACAGGACAGTTTGAGGGCATCTCTGTAGGCCCCATGGCGCTGGAGGGATTGCCGTTCCTGCAGTTCGGCACCCTCAATGTCAGCGCAAGGGCAGGTTTCCAACCCCTCACGCTCAAAAACCTCACCCTCTCAGGACCGCTGACAGCATTCGGGCTCGCTGGCTCTGCAACGTTCGGCACTAACACTGCCCCAGTGGTGCAGCCTCAGCAGCAGCAGCAGCAGCAGCAGCAGCAGGAGGAGGAGGAGGAGGAGGAGGATGGCAGTGCTAGGGCTGGGCCAGTAGTGCTCAGCACATTCCTGCCAGCGGTTGATCTACCCCTGTTGGCAAGGTCTCTGGGCGCCAATGTCTCCCTGGGCCTGTTGAGTGCCAAGTTGAAGTCACTACACGCCCGCAGCAGCAGCAGCAGCAGCAGCAGCAGCAGCGCGCTTCAGGAGCCAGGGCAGGTTGGAGTTGGTCTTGAGGTTTCTGCTGAGCTTCAGATGCTGGGGATGTCATCATATGTTGCCTTTGGCATGTCGGCACAGCAGGGAGCATCCATCTCTGCTAACTTTGTGGCAGGACAGATCAACAAGGTATGTTGTGGAAGTACGGTGGTGGGAAACAGGTTGGGTGCATTATTACTGAGGTGCATCAATGCAGCAGCTCAGGTGTTGCTGCTTGCTGCCTGTTGCGATGCATGTCAGCACTGTGGGGCTTCTCCCCCCACCCCTCGCCCCCCTCTGCCTCCTCTCTCCCTTCCGCTGTGTGCCTGTGCTTCTCTGGCCCCAACCCAAAGTCTTGCTCCTCACGCAAGCACTGTGCCCCCATGCCCAGCCTCCTGTCAGCCTCCCTCGATTCTGTAGCAGCAGCCGTCCTCATCAAACACCCCAGAGCAGCGCATGTCCCCGCTCAACACGCCCCCTTCCCTCAGTCTCTCACCCCTCCCCTGCCTTGCCCCCCCCCCTCTCTCCCCCTTGTTCCCCACATCACACTCACCCCCCCCCCACTTGTGCTCCTCCTCACGTAGGCACTGATGCCCAACCTCCTGTCAGCCGTGTCAGCCTCTCTTCAGTCTGTCAACAACATGGTCACCTCAGCAGCAGCAGCAGCCGCAGTTGGTGGCGACACCGGCAGGGAGGCAGTTCTGCGCAACTTGCAGACTGAAGCCCAGGCAGCTGTGACTAAGGCCCGACAGCAACTGGAGGCTGCAACAGCAACACTCTCAGATGCCAACCAACAGGTAGGGTTCACACTTTGACAATCCGCTCGCAGTGCTTGCAGCATAGAGGCAGGGTCTGGAGAAAGAGCAGCAGCAGCAGAGGCAGCAGCTGAAGGCACTGCAGCAGGAGCAGCAGAAGCTGAAGGCAAAAGCAGCAGCTGGGGTAACAGCAGGAGCAGCAGCTAAATGCAGCGGCACGCAGTGCCAGCAAAGACTGCACAGGAGATGGATGCTCAACCTCCCCCTGCTGCTGCATAGACCAGCAGGCAACAGCTACACCCCTGTCACAGCACAGTCCCACTCTGAATTACCCATACACATGCTGCCCACACTGAACTGCTCGTGAAACCGTGCTGCCTGGCTCACAGGCAATCAGTCAGCTTCAAGCAGCAGCAGCCAGTGCAGAGGCCGCATCGACTGCCTACCACATAGCTCGCCTACAGAGTGGTGCAGCTCTGGTGGAGGCCCGCAATGAGTTGAACACCGCAGACACGGCATTCAACCAGGCCAAGACGCTGGCCTACAAGGAGCTTAACAGCGCACAGCAGACCTACAAGGACGCACTGGCAGGGTGAGTTACTGAAGCGGCTTACTTACTGCCCAGGTGTCGCGGGTGGACTCTTCAATTTGTTGGGTGATTATTACCCACCCCAGCTGAAAGGGATACCTCGACAAGCCTAAGACCAGGGGAGGAGGGGGGCGTGAGGCCTGCATTGTCTAGGAGCATATGTTGAGTTGCCGTATGCATTCAGGCACATCAGAGGGTGGGGGTTTTGCGGGTGCTTACAAGGAGCTCAACAGTGCACAGCAGACCTACAAGGACGCACTGGCAACGTGAGTACGGGTTGTACTAGACAGGGTTAGCGCCACGGGTGGTTCTGCAGTAATATGGACACTTATGGTGACCCACCCCAGCTGAAGTGGGTACCTTCAAACCCTCAGACAAGGGAGGAGGAGTACGTGAGTCACACGTTGGCTAAGAAGGTGTGGTTGAACTGCAAACATCATGCAACCACAGCAGGGGGGTTCGTGAGTGGCGTGTAGGGCGGTTAACAGGGCACAGCAGACCCAAAAGGACGCGTTGACAGCGTGAGTACACTACTTCTCATCATGTTTGACACATGCTCGGCAGCACCAACAGTCAGCTGCCATGTTACTGTTCCGATCAGCGGTGGCACCACAGTGGCCTATCATACATACACAGTGGGCGGACTCATGCACGGCTGCTGATTGCGGGGGGGGGGGGGGGGGGGGGAGGGTGGCGCTGCTGGCGCTGGTGTGTGGTAAGCATGGGTGCACAGTCTGTAACTCTAGCTGTCCAGTCAAATCGCTGATGTCCTGCGCTGCATTGTTTCACGTTGACTCGTCTGCATCCTTGCAGGCAGGAAGCCGCGGTCAAGACAGCACAGGACCAGGTCGACGCCATCCTCACCCAACTGCTACAGCTTCGCGCGGACTATAACAGTGCCAACACCCTCTGCAACCCCACCTCAGAGGGCCTACAGCACTGCAAAACCGCAGCAGCGGTATGGGCGCGCTACCGCTCCGCATCTGCGGCACTCGACTCCGCTCAAACGGCACTCCAAGAGACAGCGGTCTCCGGGCCCACTGCTGCTGCCCTGCAAGCCGCAAAGGGCGAATTCTCAGTGCGGCAAGCTGCTGCGAACGAAGTCGTGAGCGGGAGGGAGTGGTCAGCGCACGCAGCAGCGGTGACGAAGCTCGCGGCAGCGACCGCAGCCCTGCACGAAGCGCATCACGGGCCGGTTGCAGCGGAGATGGACGCAGCAAACAGCGGCTTCGTACGAGCTCAGGAAGTGAGTCGGGGGTTGTTGAGTACAGCGGGAGCGGAGTACGCGGCGGTGAGGGATGCGAAGCACGCTATGAAAGCGGCGCGATCGGGGCTCAAAGCGGCGACTGCCGTGTCTCGGCTAACTCCAGAGGAGTTAGCAGCAGCTTCGCAGGATCTCTCAGCCCTTCTGACGCAGCTTCAACGGCAGCAGGCAGCACTGGCTGCAGCAGCTGATTCAGATGACTCAACAGCAGCAGCAGCAGCAGCAGCAGCAGCTGGTGCGGACGCCACGTCCAGCACGGCAGTGGCAGCTGATGTTGGAGGGCCCCTGGTGAGGTTTGACACCATCCAACTGGGGTTGAGCCTGGTCCCATCTCAGGACGCTGTGTTCCTTGGAGTGTCATACAGCGGTGTGGTCGGGTCAGGGGAGCAGCAGCAGATGCTCATGGGCCAGTTTCAGGTTGATGCGAGCGATGCAAGCAGTGAGGAGCTAGGGCTAACGCTGGCCGATGTGCTGAGGAATGATGTGCTAAGTGCACTCAAAGCTAAGCACCGGTCACTATCGGCCCTTATGTGAGAATCACCTGGGTGGTTTGTGTGCATGCCCAGGCTCCTTCTGACACCTTGGTGTGATGGAGGGGCAGCCTTGTGTGATGCTGTGCAGGACCTGTTTTGCCCTGAACATCCTGTTTGTGATACACGAGGCGGCTTACACAAAAGCTGTGTTACAGCAGTAGGCTACTGTGACTCACAGGCTGTGTCCGACCTTGGGCCTGGAGTCAGTCACGACACGGTGTACTCTGCGGTGCCTCTGTGTTGCCCCAATGAGCCTCATTATGCCCTCCAACGGGCAGTTAGGCATGCATGGCATAGGCATTAGCTTAGGAAACCCCAAAGATGGCCGCATACTCGGTACTATGATACTATGCAGTAGGTACTACCTATTAGTAATAGGCAGCCGCTGCCAACTGGCAGTTGCAGCGGCAACTTGATGCTATCAGTCCTTAGCAACAATGCCAGCGGCACTGTGGTGCTGTGAGACTGACTGTCAGCGACGCTGTTGAGGAGACTGGGGTTGTACAGAGATGTACAGAGACGCTGTCCACTGAGATGTGGCTCCAGCCTGTGTTGAAGGGCTGCTTGTGAGCCCTGTTGATCGAAGTATACGCATGCCGCATGCTTGGCAAGGGGTTCAACCCCCTTGCATGAGTGTGTATCCCTGCTCCGGGTTTAATTCACTAGCATGGGGCGAACGGCGGGAAAAGGGGGGTATGGGGCGGCGCAGCCGCCCCGAAAATCGGGTGAATTGAAGTCAATTGAAGTCAATTCACGCGCGTCAGCGCGTGAATCGACAAGCGTGCGTGTGTCACGTGGTTTAGGCGCGCTAATTTGGTAGAGAGCCCTGGCTGCCATGACGTGGCTTCTGCAACCCATTTGTTGACTGCATGTGATGTATAATATGTTCGGGACTAATCCAAAGTCCTCTGTCAAGTTGCTTGGCTGCTGTACGTTGATTCATGCTTGTTGAGCTCTGACAAACTGCTGCCTGCTTAGTCCAAAATCAATCCTGCAACCACTCCTTTGCTTGCACCACACAAGTGCTGGCATCAGAGGCATGTCAACATGGCTGATCATCGTAAACAAGTATGCCAGGCCACATGTGGCACATATACAGCCCAGTAGTCAGGTTATATCACAGTAAAATAGAGACAAATCATGATAACAATCACTGTGGACAAAACATGCTAGTAGCACGTGTCATAGCATGTGTCATAGCATGTGTCACAGCATGTGTCACATAGGACCACTTCAACATCACCCAACCAAACTTTGTGATAAACACAACCAAATCACAAGCACACAATTTGCCTTTCTGGCAGCCTGAGCACTTGCAGAAGGTACACTCATGCTTGTGTGCATGTGTTGCCTGCACACCCCCAGCGAATGCACTTGCTGCATCTACTGTCAGACGCTGATCTCGCGACAGCTGGCCAGCTGCTACCTGCTGCTGCATCCTCACCAGTGTGCGTAGCACACACTTGTTGTTGGCCCGAGCACCACCCTTCCCTGACCCTTTGGTTGGCTGCTTACTGCTGCCACTGCTTGCTGCTGCACTGGGCTTCCTAAACATACCCTGCTAGGCCATTTGCTGCTGACATTGCCCCTGCGTCCTGCAGCTGCTGCTTCAACAGCAGCAGCACCTTCCTCACTGCAGCCAGCTGCTGCTCCATCTGTTGTAGCAGCAGCTGCTGCTGCCGCCTTTTTGCTGCCAGCACCAGCACCAGCAGCAGCAGCAGCAGCTGCCCCTCCACTGCTGTTAGCAGCAGCAGCTGCTGTCATTGCTGCTTCATCCTGAACTTGCTGCGTGGCTAGTCACTCCCTATGCTGTGTGCTGGCCTTGGTGAAGTTGTTCCTGAGCTGCAAAACCTGCATGTGCAAGCCTTCCCAGCCCCGTGCAACAGAGGCACATGTGCACCCCAAGCATCTGCTGTGGCCCTGAAGCCAACACTGCTTGCTGGCAGCGTCAGAGGGTTGCTTTTGTTGGCTGGAACAAACTGGGGCAGCAGCTGCATGAACAGCTGCTGCTTCTCCTCCCCTTGCACCTCACCCACAACTGCACCAGCTGCAAACCCAGTTGCAACCCTTTCTGTTGCCCAGCTGGAGGTTTGCTGCTGCATCCGCTGCTTGAAGGCTGGCTGCACATCTGACATATCTTCCATATCCTCGTCTGCTCCCTCTTCACCAGCAGTGTAGCTGCTACTGTCAGCAGCCCTGCAAGGGCGCTCGGGGCACGGTCTGATGCAAAGCCTGTAGCAAAAAGCAGTTGCAGGTACACAAAGCGGGCAGCTTGTGAGTTTGAGCAGCCAAGTGCGAGATACATCCACCTGTCACATGAAGTACATTGCTGGTATACATACACAACGCATTCAGGCAGCAAGGTGCCGTTATCTGCACTGTGCAGACAACACCGTGTGCAAAACCCTTTTGCAGGGTCCCTTCTCCCCCTCAGCCACCTACACTACTGTGTTCAATCAGATCACGGCCCGTGGGTCCTCTGCTGCCCTCACCTGTTGCAGTGAACTGTGTCATCTTGGTTGTGGTGTGCAGGGTGCGCTCCATCACAAGGTTGGCTGCCTCGTCCTTGAGTTGCCACGTCCATTCTTGAAGCTGTCCACGTACAGTTTGACACACGAGAGGTCTGCAGACACAACCAGAATACATCCCTGCTGTTTTGGAACCTGACAGTACGGATGGTGCTAGCATGTACGCAGCCTCAGCTGCCAACAGCCACTGTCAAACATGCTGGCGTGTCGGGCCATTGCCAATGGCACCCCAGCTTGCCAAGCCCAGCCCAGCCAAGCCTGATAGCCCTGCCCAACACAGCTAGCCAGTTCAGCACTCACCACTTAGCATGCCCTTGTGCACCAGCTGCATCTGGTCAGGAATTCCTCCACCCAAGGCAGGGCCGTTGGAGGGCAGGCTTGGAAGTTGAGTTCCAGCCACGTTCCAAGGGCTGAAAGTGTACTCTGCAGTCACAGAAGCAAGGGCAAGTAGATAAAACACGGCATGCAGCACCGTCCAGTCTCATGGAACCCACACTCAAAACAAGCAGCAGCGCAGTGAGCAGTAGAATCAGCCCAGTGCAAGCAGCCCAGCCTCAATGGAAAGAACAGCTGTCAAAGCAGTGTACTATCAACACACCACACTTAAGCTCACCGTTGTGGCTGGGGTGTCCATAGTGTGTCATGCCGTGGCTGAACACCTCCTGCTGGCCATCCAGCAGCAGGATACAGCGGGTGCCCTGCCTCGACCCATTGCCCTGCAGTACGCCACACCCCCGGCACTTAGGGAACCTCAGCTGACCAGTCTTGCAGTACCGAGGGTGAGTCACCTGCAGGGAACAAGAAATGACGGGTCAGGGGGTACTGCAACACCTGCTGTGTGCCAGTACTGCTGGGCCCTTGTAATCTGTGCCGTTGCTGGAACGACTCTGCTGCTGAACTGTGATGCTCTGCTGCATGCCCTGGAGACCTCAGCACTCACACAGGGGGTTGAAGAAGGCAAAGTCCTGGCCATATGTGTAGCGCTCCTGCAGCGTGGCCTGCTGGGTGGTGCTGGGTGGTGTCGACAGCACCCGCCCCAGGCTGCAGTCATTCTGACGTGCCCTGAGCCACAGGCTAGGCAGCTGTGTGCCAGGCTTGAGATATCCACTCGTGTAGTCGATAGGGGCATTGTCAGCTGCCAGACGTTGTCGCATGAGCTGCTCTTCTTGCTCAGCAGCAGTAGAGTGTCTGGCTGGGTCACCGCCAGCTGACTTCGCTTTGCAACGCGACATGGGTACGGAACGTTGAATCTAGATCGTTCGAGCTAGTAGTGCTAGCGCACGTGGGCCAGCATGGCGCTGCGGGCCTGCTCGAGTGAATTGGATCTTGATCAGGTTGGTGATGACAGCAGTAGCACTCTCAGGCTGGCTCCGCAAGGGCTCGAACTCGTCTCTGCACATGCTCAAAGGTTCCGTATCGGCCGCGGACTGGCTGCTGGTGGACTTGGAGTGAATTGGACACCTTCAATTCACTGAGTGAATTGAACCCCATACCCCTCCCCCAACCCCTGCCCCCCCCATGGGGATTGAAGGGTTTTTGTTTTGACTGCGAGTACGCTGGCTTGCATTGCAGGCTGCAAGCCGAAACATGGTGTGTGCACGCATATGAAGTTCAGCTTGCATCCCATGTTTGTGTGAGTGTGTGCTGGTTGCTGCACACACCTCTTGCTCCCCTGCACTACCCCCCCCCCCTGCGGCTTCCGAAAAGACAGCCTGTCCTGCTGCTGCTGCTGCTGCATTTTCAGCAGCGCTGCCTGGCTGTGTGGCAAAGCACTGCGCTGATTGCACTACACGGCTGGGTACCCTCAGAGCAGCCCCGTCAGCAATGCAAGCCAGCCTGGAATTGCCGTGCTCTGTAACCATCGGGCCGGCGGCTTGCGTCTTTTGGTGTGTTCCTTGTGTGCTGCTGTTGATCAGACAGGCTGGCCCAGTCCCACTTGACTGGGCCAGCCCTGACCCTTGAGAGTCACGTGGTCACACAGAGTGACAGCTGCTGACCTCATGATTAGTAATCGTTGGCAACTGCATGCTGACAAACAGCTACTGGATGACTACTAGCAACTCAATTCTGCAGCATTGGCTGGGATGGACACGTGCATGGCAGGCAGGCTGTCGCAGCAGAACACACATTTGTGGTTGATTTGGATGAAGTGACATGCCCTATGAACCTGGTTTGGCTCTCGAAAGGGCGGTCAGGCACGGCCCTGACCCAGTACAGGGGTAGCGGCAACTGATCAACATTTGAGCTGGCCGCGTTGATTGGACGCCTGGTGCTGTCAGCTGCAGCTGCGCTGTTGCAGCATCTGCACTTCTCTCGGTGGTATGATCTCATACGTGACCCTGCTTCAATGCAAGGATGGCATGAGTGTCTTGGGGACAAGAGGCAGTGAGCAGGCGTCCTGACCAAAACTGACTCTGCTGAATTGGCAGCTGACTGCCTGCCAGCGACAATGAGTGTCGACACTCAGGAGACGTCTCCTGCGCTGCGTCCCCGCATCTAAAACACGTAAGATAGTGGGATAGAACACCTGGCAGAACGTTGGTATGAGCACAGTTACAGCAAATGGATGAGTGTGCGCTGCCATGCCTGCAACAGCATCCGAACGCCTCAGGAGGTTCATGGCATGCACGGGCTCTATGCACTGTGTCAGACTGCAGTCTCCCTTCTAAGGGCGCTTGCCTAGGTGGATTCACCCCACGTGTGCGCACACAGTTGTGAAGGGCTCTCGATAAAACAGCAAACTACACGTCGATTGAAATGATGTGACTCCCACAGGTTGCCGCTGGTAGCTGCCTCCCGTGAACCCTTTCTGCTCATGTGCAGTTGTATTGAACGTGACGTCACAGGGTTGCAGCAGCATCGAGGAACCAATAGGATCGCACTTCCACACAGCCAGACAGCGAGCAGCAGGCTTGAGTTGGAATAAGCCAGCCTCAGGCGTACAAGGATGCCAGCCGGGCTGGTCGAAGGTGGCGCGTCCGAGCCTTGGAAGGAAGGTCGACGCAACATTGCGCAGACCACCCTTGGCCTCGTCTCTCTTCAAAATGGGCCAATAAGCCTTGGAACGTAGCGTTTTTTTATTTAATTTGTGCTGGAGCGCAGGGCGATGTTTGCTTGCGTGGGCCGCAGACGAGGTTCAGCGCACGGACCTTCGTGCGGTCGCCGGACATGCAAGCAGTGCATGCGATGGCCACTTGAAGAGCGCAAGCGGCCTCACACGACCCCTACATAAGGCAAGCACATCGATGTGAGCAAGTCAACGACCACAGACGCTTTCAGACTGTCCAGCCAACTGTCACGACTTCAGCACATCTACTGCCTGCTCGCTGTGATCACATGCGCTGACAGGACTCGACGATCGTTGTTTGAGATGACTCGACTGCTCCCAGCTTTGCTCGTTGTCCTGGCAGCTGTTGCATCGGCCTCAGGCAGGCACCTGCGCCAACTGCCGCCAACAACCACACACGCTGTTGGCACTGGCACCGCATCTAGGAAGCTGGCAGCTGCTGAAGAGGTCGGCACTTCTGTGAAGGCCTTGATTCAAAACATGACGACAGCCAACGTGTCTATCTTCCTTGACATGTTGGGTGAGCTTCTTCTGCGCATCACGATCTTGTCAGCAATGCGCATCAATGCCATGACGCAGTGTGGCCGTCAGGTTGCTATGTGCCACATGCTCACTGAACCCATCCATATGTACCCCATCTGCGTCACTTGCGGCCATCCATCAAATACAGTGTACATATGTACAGACAGAGCCCATCGCACGTCACATCATGCATGTGCAGCAGTTTTCATGGCGCTGGTACCATGGCGCTGGCGTCGACACACATGTGTGCACAAATTTGTGCCATAATGACAGTGGCATCTCAGCTGTGAAGCTCAAAGGGCTCTAGCAGTGATGTTTAGCCTCATGCCTCATGCCAACCGTGTACCCCGGCGCTGGTCTGGGACACATTGCACTACTGAATGTCTCTGATGTGTGCGCTGTTGTGTGCACGCAGATGACGCCCTGGCCCGCGATGAAGAGGACCCTGATGACAGCACCAAGCGGTGGGAGTCTTCACTTGATACGTTCAATGGCACCATCTTCCTACCGACAAACAATTCTGTCAAGGCCTTGATTCAAAACAGGACGACAGCCAACGTATCACTCTTCCTCGAAATGTTGGGTGAGTTTCTGTGCTACCTGGCGCAACACGATCTTGTGCGCATCAATGCCATGACGCCGCGTCACACTGTGTGGCCGTCAGGCTGCCATGTGCCACAGCGAGCAACCAGCCAGATTTACCCCATCTACGTCACTTGCGGCCATCCATTACTACATATGCAGACAGAGACGATTTCTATCACATCATGCATGCCATGCAGTGCAGTAGTTTTCATGGCGCTGGTACCATGGTGTCAACACACATGTGTGCATGCATGCGCATAGATTTCTGCCAGTGGCATCTCAGCTGTGAAGCTCAAAGAGCTCTAGCAGTGATGTTTAGCCACCTGCCAACCTTGCATCCACTGGTCTGAAACACACTGAAGCTGCTTGTGTTGTTGTTGTGTACACGCAGAAGACGCCCTGGCCCGTGACGAAGAAGATCCCGATGACAACACCAAGTGGTGGGAGTCTTCACTAGACACGTTCAATGGCACCATCTTCCTACCGACAAACAAGGCTGTGAGGAGGATGTTTCGCCAGTTCAACACCACACTCGAGGAGCTGCGGGAGTTGGAGGAGGACGACGAAACTGCCATGTCTGAGTCGAGTTTGGTGCTCCTCATCGCAGGCTATCACCTGGCCAAGGGTGCTTGGCTGTCTGACACCATGGAGGACTCCGTGCAGATCCCCACACTGCAAGGCAGGCTGTCGTCGCCACGCTGGATCCATGACCTCAACACTACAGATGACAGTGACAGTGCCGACTCAGAAGTCAGTGACTACTTCACGGTGGTCGAATCAGCCAGCGGAGATGACTTCAGCCTTGAAGATTACAGCGAAGGCACTGCCAAAATCATCACCCCTAACATCCAAGTGGGGTCCATTGTGGTTCATGTAATGGACAATGTCCTAGAGCATCCCAGGTTCATGGAGGCTCTGAAGGGGATGATGGAGACATCTGAGTCCAAGGCACCAATCAAGCACTCACCCAGCCCATCCAAGGATTCACCAAGGCCACCCATGTCAACCAAGGATTCACCAAAGCCACCCAGGTCAACCAAGGATTCACCAAAGCCACCCAGGTCAACCAAGGATTCACCAAAGCCACCCAGGTCAACCAAGGATTCACCCAGGCCACCCAGGTCAACCAAGGATTCACCAAAGCCACCCATGTCAACCAAGGATTCACCAAAGCCACCCAGGTCAACCAAGGATTCGCCAAAGCCACCCAGGTCAACCAAGGATTCACCAAAGCCACCCAGGTCAACCAAGGATTCACCAAAGCCACCCAGGCCAACCAAGGATTCACCAAAGCCACCCAGGTCAACCAAGGATTCACCAAAGCCACCCAGGTCAACCAAGGATTCACCAAAGCCACCCAGGTCAACCAAGGATTCACCAAGGCCACCCAGGCCAACCAAGGATTCACCCAGGCCACCCAGGTCAACCAAAACCTCACCTAGGCCAACCAAGCCCTGTGGCCGTACAACAAAGCCATTTGGCTCCAAGACAAAGCCATGTACCCGTCCAAAGCTATGAAAGCTTGAAGCCATGAAAGCCCACAACTACGCCCTC
Organism: Desmodesmus armatus; assembly: GCA_007449985.2. Taxonomy (NCBI): domain Eukaryota; kingdom Viridiplantae; phylum Chlorophyta; class Chlorophyceae; order Sphaeropleales; family Scenedesmaceae; genus Desmodesmus; species Desmodesmus armatus. The sequence continues at coordinate 31,998 of VIIQ02000318.1, forward strand.
TGAGTCTGGACAGACCCAGACCGACCGGGGTTGAAAAGACAGTTGGGCAGTTTGAGTTGACCGTACATGTCCCAACAGTGGTCAATTGTGTATGTGGAGCTCACAAGCATGAAGCGATGTTGCTTCCATTTTGGTGACCGGATCACTGCATGCTACGGCAAGAATAGAGCTTTTGGACAGTGACTTTGGTATGCATGGCTGATCCTACATGCCGTAGCTGCACGAGGCTGACTTTGCGAGGCTTTAATCTGGGCATTTGCAACATCATGTATGATACAGTTTGTTTCATGGATGCACAAGGTGTATGGATCCTCTGCATCCTTGTTCAGCTTGCTTGACTCAGCTGCCAATGTAACATTTTGTACAGACAAACTAGCAAGGAGCTTGTTGTATGCCCCCCCTTCTCACATGCCCCCCCCCCCCCTTGTTGCACGTTGTGCTGCTTGGCCAAGGTGGCACTGGCTATGCACCTTGTACAGCGCATGCCGTGTGTATAGTCATTGCCAAGCTGGCACTCACTACCAACCCAATTCCGCAGCATCAGCTGGGCTGGACACATGCACTTTCATTTCATGCTGTCACAGCAAAGTGCACCTTTGTGTTTGATTTAAAGGTTGTAACATGCCCTATTGAGCCTGATTTGGCTCTTGAAAGGGCGGCCCGGCAGGGCCCTGATCCAGTTCAGTAGTAATGGCAACTGATCAACATTTGAGTAGGCCGACGTTGACTGCACGCCTGGAGCTGCCAGCTGCAGCCTCGGTGTCGCAGCATCTGCACACATCTCTCAGTGATATGATCTCAAACACCATCTGCTTCAACGAATGGATGCCATGTACGTCTTGGGGACAGAGGCAGTAGGTCCTGGCAAAAACTGGCTCTGCTGAGTCAGCAAATGACTGCCTGCCTGCCAGAGACACTGATTATATCCTGCGCCGGGCCCCCGCATATGACACGCAACACCGGCAGAACATTGTTAAGAGCACAGTTACAGCAGATGGACAAGTATGCGCTGCCACGCCTGCAACAGCATCTGAAAAACTCAGGAGCGTCATGCCATGCAAGGGCTCTATGCACTGTACCAAACTGCAGTGTGCCAGCACACAAACACTTACAGCTACAGTACACACCAACAGCATCCCATTGTGTGGAACCACATGGGTGTGCAACAGCTGCATGCAGATGTGCACTTTGGTGCACCTTTCTCAAACCAGCAGACTATATAGGGGTCCTGCAGTACTGCAAAAGTGGTCCCTTGCCCGGGCTCAGGTGACCATCATGCTGACAGCCAGCTGGTGAAAAGCGCCATGGCCTTGGCATCACTGCCAACGGCACTCTTGAAATTGACAAAAAACTTTCTAAGAGGCTCTCAGCGCCACGACCGGGTGCTGTTTTGCCAGTGTGATTGGCCCAACGAGCAGGCACACGGGGCTTGCAGCTGCAGGCAAAGCAAGGAGCAGCAATGCACGCACCCATGCATACATGCAGTGTATCCGTGTCTGCTGATGCACCAGACCGGACGTGGCAAGGGGACGCTGGCGAGCACAGTGTGCGCGGCAGGGGTGGCGCCACTTCATGTGCTGCTGCGGCACCCCAGCTACTATTGCTCATGACTTGTCGTACGTCAAAGGCATCGAGGACAAGCACGCTGACGCCAAGCTGATGAAAAAGAAAAAGTGCCATGGACTGGGCGCCACTCCCGGCCAAAAGGGTGCCATGTTGCAAGGCACACAGAGCTCAGCAACCAGACACAAACACAAGGTCCTGAAGCTGCAAGCGGTGCAAGGAACAGCCACTTGGGTTGTGTGCTGCAGCGGCACCCCAGCTGCTATTGTATTGCTCAAACATGTCGAAGACCAGCGTGCTGTCCTTGCATGTCACATGTCAGATATCTCTCGAGCAACCAAGCAGCACCATGCCTGCACACATGACCAGCACAAAAAGCACACCACCAGCCTAGCATGGTCTGCTAGCAGTCACATGGTCTGCTAGCAGTCACATGACACCAGCTGCTGCAGCTCTTGAATGTTGTGCTGGGGTAAAGTCACGCACAGAACCCTTGTGTGTATCAAGAGCCCATGTACACTTGCTGCCGCTGCACTGCCAGATACAGGACAGTACGACAACAGACAGACACAAACCACAACCTACACCAACATGCCTGGTACCTTGACACACTGCCGCAGCAGCCCCATGGGGGCTGACAAACCACGCGCGCCATCAACCCTTGTCTCTGGACAACGAGCAACTGCACAAGCGCTGCTGCAGCTGGTCACGACAGCAGCGTCCTTATGGCAGGGACATCATACAATTGGGACCTGCAGCTTACCAACAGCTGCTTCAACACAGATACATGCTGGCTTGCAGCAGCTGCCTCCACAAGGTGTGCAACAAGCAAGTTGCATCCGCACAGGCGTACCGTGCTGGCCAGAAACAGGGCCACCTGCACTGCTCACACACACAAAGCCTGTAAAGCCCCCGTGGGCGCTGCTGGCCAACAGGGGCCCCAACTACACTAGTCGGAGTACATCACTCACATTGCCAAGCCCCTGCTGCGTGTAACACAGCCCGGTGGTCAATAGGATGCAGGCCACCCCACACACCAAGCCCTCTACTCCAGCGAGAGCCGCTGCTTGTGCCAGCAGCTGTACCTCCACTAGCTGTACGACAGCAAACGGCAGACGGCAAGCCCTGCTGCTGGAGTACAGCAATGGCAGACCCCCAGGTTGTCCTGATTACAAGACCATCCACTGCTGCTGCTGTTGCTGCTGTTGCTGCTGTTTCTGCTGCTGCTTCTGCCATTAGTTGTAGTACAGCTCGAGGTTCATGCCATCATGCACCTCATAGTCTGCCAGTGTGATATGGTCCTTGTAGATGGTGTACCACTTTTGTATGCGGATCTTCTCTGGCCGCGTGCCGGTCTGTGCTGCCACCAGCTTCTTCAAGTCCCCAATCGTGTCGTCTTCGTTGCACTTCACACGCACCTTCTTGCCCAGCCGATCGTTGAGGATAACCTCAATCATGCTGACTGCCTTGTTGCTGCTGCTACTGCGCCTGCGGCAGCGGTGGTGGCGCTGCTGCTCTGGTGCTGATGAGATCAACAGATAGCGGTGTGTTTGCGCTCCGGTTGGCACGCTCCTGAAAGCAGTCTGCTAGCTGCTGTGAGGCAAGGGCCGCAGCTGCTGCTGTGTGGGTGGGTGGGAGCCCCCTATCGCTCACTGTGGCCAACGGGGTTCTACAAGTGGCAGTAAGTTTCAAAGGGATTACTGTGCGACAAAGACAGTTGCAGGAGAGGTGGAGCGTCTTGCTGTCTGCAGCAGCTGCTGCTGATCTGGTGAAAACTCTGGATGACGGAAATCAGGAGGAACAGCGGAACAGAAGTGAAAGCTGAAATAGGCAAGCAACTGACCGATTTGGAAGGTATCTTTCGGCGAGGCGTGAAGATTGCTGTTGGATCGTCCCTTGGTTTTAGCAGGCTGTCAAGGTGAGGGACCCAGCATTGCAGCCGACAGCTTAAAGGTATTTGTACGCATACATTGCAGTCTGCACTGCAGCCTGGGTTCACTACTGACATCGTCAAAGACAGCACAGCACCCAGGACAGCACTGACCAGCAAAGATGCCTAGGCGGGGAGAGGAACCCCGAAGGTGGAAGTTTCTGAGCACACAAGGGCCCAGTTTGCCAAGGAGGTCTTTGACAAGCTGCAGAAGAAGCTGGACCAGAAGCAAGCCAGGTTGGCAGCGCAGTGCTGTGTGTCGGTACTGCCATCCATACAGACATTATGTAGCCCTGCATGCACAGTCACAGCACACATTCATGTGTTTTATTTGGCCATCAGTATGATAGTCGTTTCGTGTGTGGTGCCAGCTGCATGTCCAAGGGTGATCATTCAAAACTGCCTGCAACCGTTGCTTTTCCCGCCTTCCGTCTGCACCTGGCTGACTTGGAGGCTTTGCTGCTGTGTTACTGCCGTGTTCGTCTTTGTGCTGCATACCCGCACACTCTTTGTGCTGCATACTCGCACACCCTGCAGAGCTTCCTGGCAGATACAGCTGGAGCAGGCCGCCCTGAACCCCCAACCAGCGGACGGCGAGCAGCAGCACAAGCGCCACAAAAAGAGCAAAGACAAGAAGAAACACAAGAGCAAAAAGCACAAAAAGGACCACAAGAAGGACCACAAACACAAAAAGGAGCACAAGAAGTCCTCCAAAAAGCATCACAAGCGCCGCCGCAGTGACAGCAGCGACTCCTCAGATTCCAGCAGCAGCAGCTCTCACAGCTCCAGCAGCAGCGACAGCGATGACAGCGGCAGCAGCGGTCGCCGTCACAAGCGCCACCGCAGCAGCAGAGGCCAATCCCGCTCGCGCTCGCGCTCCCCTGCCCGCCAGCAGCTGCGCAGGGGCTCAGCACACCCCAGCGCTGACCCTCCCCGCAGCCGCAGTCCTGCAGCACACTATGACAGTACGAACAGAACCATGAAGCGCAGCAGGAGCAGGAGCAGACGCCCAGGCAGCAGGGGTAGGGAGCAGCTGCATGGCCGTGCTGGACCCCCAGGTGGCAGCAGGAGCCGCAGCCGCAGCGGAGAGCGCCGGCAACTGCGGGAAGGCAGCAACGGGGCTGGCAGGGAGCGCAGCATCAGCAGGGAGCGGGGGCGGGTGTACGGGGACTACCCACACCGCAGCCGCAGCCCTGTGCGCGGCGCCGATGTGCACAGGCATAGCGGCAGTAGGTCACGCAGTCGCTGATGCAGCTGGGGCATTGGGAGGCTGCATGGTTTTGCAGGAACCACAGGTGGCAGCGGGAGCTGCAGCGGCGCAAGGGGCAGGACAGCAGCGGAGAGCGCCTGCGAGTGCTGGAAGGTAGCAGCGGGGCCGGCAGGACCGGAGCATCATCAGAGAGCGGGGCCGAGGGTACGGGGACTACCCGCGAGACAGCCGGAGTCCCGTGCGCGGCCATGATGTGCGCAGGCGCATCGGCAGTAGGTCCCGCAGTCGCTGATGCAGCAGCAGGGGCAGGGAGCAGCTGCATGGTTGTGCAGGACCCACTGAGGCAGCATGAGCTGCAGCGGCGCCAGGGGCAGGACAGCAGCGGAGAGCGCCTGCGAGTGCGGGAAGGCGGCAACGGTGCCGGCAGGGAGCGCAGCATCAGCAGGGAGCGGGGGCCGGGTGCACGGGGACTATGCGCACCGCAGCCGCAGTCCTGTGCGCGGCGCCGATGTGCACAGGCGCAGCGACAGTGGGTCCCGCAGTCGCTGATGCAGGAGGGGCAATGAGCGGCTGCATGGTCGTGCAGGGCCCACGGGTGGCAGCAGGAGCAGCAGCTACGCCAGGCGCAGCACAGCAGCGGGGTATAGTACCGGCAAATGTCTTTTTTGCAGTAAGGCACCAGCGGTGGCGGCAGGGAGCGCAGCGTCGGCAGGGAGCGGGGTCGGGAGTACGGGAACTGCCCGCGCCGCTGCCGCAGTCCCGTGCGCGGCCGCAATGAGCACAGGCACAGCGGTGGTATGTCCCGCAGTTGCTTGGGGCAGTGGACATGTGACGTTTGTATTGGTGGACTTTGACCCTTTGACCAGACTTGGAGCATCCTGCGGCCTTTTCAGCACTGCTGTTGTTCTCGGTGCCACTTCTGCATTGTCTTGGCTGGGGCTCGAGGTGGTGCTGACACTTTTGACAGCTGTCATCAGTGTCAGCGAGGAACCAGCATGCAATCAGCGGGGGCCTGCAGCAGCTGCACTGCAGCGCCTTCCATGACACTGCATTATATTTACAGCTTTGTGCTGAAGAGCTGGTTGTGGCTGTATCGCACTGACCTGGGCCGCTAGGGTTTGCGCGTGACCTGATTTTGTTTGAGTGAGGGGAGGTTGACGTTTGAGTGAGGGGGGATTGATGAAGTGTGAGATGCTTGGATGTAGTCACATTGCTTGACTAGCAACACAGCAGGCTGAGCTTATCGCCACATGTCACTGCGTTGTGCCTGAGGTATGTTGTGTCTGTGTCCTGCTGGCTGGGTTTGAGGGCCTTTGCCATTGTGTGACCAACCATTGTCATGGGCACTGACAGTACCCTAAGGAGGCTCAAAGTGGTTGTGTGGGAAAGGGCCTGGCACCCACTGGGTCATGATGCCTGGCATCCCTGTGCCTTTCCTGTTGACCATTGGTCATCCTTACATGAATCACTACAGCACCGCTGCCACACTGCAAGGAGGGCCAACACTCGGTGATTCCTTGCTTACTGCCTAATCAGCACAGCAGCATGTCCTTCAGAGCTGGACAACACACCTCATAGCTGCACAACTGTCAACTATACACACAGCACGTGCTACGCACACTGCAGCTGCGCTGGTAGCAGTAGTAGTATGTCTGTTGATGCCACCCCTGGCCGCCGTGCCCCAAAGTGGGGCTCAACAAACAGGCAACCACACATTACTCAAGACACAGCACAAGCTCAAGTATTGGCTGCAAGCAAAAGAAATGCCGCCGTGCTTGCTGCTCGCCAAACCGCCCACCCCAGAGTGTCTGCATTTCTGGTTGCCAAAGTGGCAGCAAAAGGGTGCAATAAGTTTACACTATGCCTCTAATCAAGGCCACCAGACGAACACACTGATGATCAGCTGCCAATCCCACCCCAAGGAAGTACCGACAGCATTGGTGCATGTGTTGCAACATGAGTTGTGTGTGCAGCATCACAGAAGGGCTGCTGCTGCTCAAACTGACAACAGAATGCATCAATCCCTTCCCTGCGTACAGTCTCTAACCCTTGGCCAATGGCATGTCGCCTCTGGCTGCCGACTGTGGATCTTCCCGCCCCCCTTCGGCCACACAGCATTCCCAACTGCAACGCGGGCAATGCGTGTGGACACAGGCACAGGCATATGGCCGCAAGAACAGCCTTGGCATCCCAGTTGAAAGCCATAGCTCAGCGAGTAAAACTGCAATGTCCTCAACAGCAACATACAACTTGTACCCTGCGGACTTGATTTTGCAGGCACAGTGCAGCAGCTAAGTACAAAACGGCAGCCACAGGCACTGGCCTCAAAGGCCGGAGCCATGCGGATCAGCGAGGGCGGCCAAGCACAAAAGCATGCATGTCACATGCACTGCAAGCATACTATGCAGTACAGTGCACGTTGCGTGGACTGGGCATTTGAGCCACGATGTTGCTGCAAGGAACCCTAGCAGCAGCAACAAGCACCCTGCTGTTTCCAGCCAGGCCTTGCCTCTCACCCAAGCAGAGCCTTGCCCACCCAATTGGGTTCAAGCGCAAAGACGCAGCAAATAGTGATAGTGAAGGTAGCCATGCACTTCATCAATATTGGGTGGCAGCAGTTCATCGGATTTGCTTGGCGATGTAGCAAACATTTACCTGCAACACCGCCAGTCACAGCCGAGCTGTTTTGTCCCCTCAGGGGACAAGGCAACGCTTGCTGCCCCCCTTCCCCCCCGCCGCTGAAGGTCACACACACATTGTAGGCTTTACTACACTTCAGAGACAACCATGCAACCTCAGACGTGCCAGTAGTACTGCCAAGCCGGCAACATGTCAAAATGTTCAAACATACGTCCCTAAACTTGGTGACACGTGTACTGGTGGAAACCACACGTGTAGAGACGTGTACCGTCTCAGACACGGTGGCCCACACGTGTCGTTACACGGTGCGACAGCACACGTGTACGGCAAACACCGCCACCGCGAGACGTGTACAAGGCGTGTACGGCACGTGTAGGTGTATACACGTGTCCTAATCGTTTGTGTAGACGCGTCTCTCGCGATACGAGCTCCGCATTGCAGTGTACACGGGCGTGGTGGTAACTAGCTGTTTTAGGCCAAACAGCAACCGGCATGAGCTCCAACACAACAGTAGCTACCTTATGGTGTGTCTTGCGCCCACTTTCAATCGTTTGGAGCACAGCTGGAGGTGGTTGAGCTGTTGCGCGGTTGTTTGACCGGTTCGTTTAGCGAGTTAAGCATACGTGAAGCGTCCATCAAACGGCTTCCGTAGTAAGCATTTGAGCTATCTGAGTGTTCAAGTCAAAGAGAAATGCTTGTACACGCGTGCTGCTCCGCAGGCTAAGCCTGCCTTCATACTTCTTCCCTGTCTGACAATATGCACCATATTGCAGGTTGCTATTCAATTCAGTGACTTTGAATTGCTCATGTGACAGATGCATACCTTGCCTAGCTCATCCGACAACTAAAGGTTAACAACAGCTGAACAGCAGCAGCAAGGGGAGAAGGGCGCCAATCTGAGTCAGATGCTGGATTCTGCCAGTCTGTGCAACTGTACAGAAGATCATCGCTGCCTAGAAGCTTGGTATCCCACCTCGAATGGACAAGTGCTCATCAGTGTCCAACAAGGAGTATACACGCAACAGCACAACAGCATGACAGCACTACTCCCATTCCTGGGCATGCCTGCCCCACTTGCTTGTATTGTTACACTCCTTGTGTGCTCCCATCCGCACTGCTTTATCGCTTGACCAGCTAGGGCAACAACTGTGCTGCAGGCATGACTGACCCAGCAACAGCAAGCAGCACAGCTGACCGTACGCTATACAGCTGTGTACAACCAGGCTTAGCTTCCTGTGGCCCTGTGATGAACAGCAGATGTAAAGCCGGTAGCAGGGCGTAGTTGCTTGCTGTAAACGAATCATACACGGTTTCTGTGACTAAGAGACACGCTCAGGGCTGTACACGGCATGAACACGCTTGCTACACGTTCCTTACACGAACAAAAGCCAGCGAAGCTTACACGTTCTTATAGAGCCTTCTACACGTGTACCTCGCAATGCCGTTTACACGCTCTGGAGACGTGTGCCACCGACACGGTCGCTACACGTGTCGCCCGTTGTAACTACACGGTCACGGTGGGCACCGTGTCTGAGACCGTGTAAACACGGTTGTCAGGAACAGAGACGTAGGAGCCTCATGCGTAAGCCTCACAGCAACATGAGGCCTGCAAGGCATGCAGATAGTAGCCAAAGTGCGACTGTGCAAGAAGCAGCGCACTTGTCACCAAACAAACACCGTGTTTGACGGCGGCCGTCACCCGGGAAAAGATGCCGCACCCCCCTCCTGCCACCTTTGCATCAGTTCAGACCGTCTCAGACCAGTTCTGACAACCACCAACGCCACCATCACCAGCAAGCAAGCAACCTGCTCAGGGTTGACCAACAAGCAGGGTTCAGCAAGCAAACAACCTGCTCAGGGTTTAGCAAGCAAGCAATGTTTAGCAAGCAAACTAGCAAGCAAAGGGGTTGCACCTGGCTTAGTGGTCAGGATGCAGTAAGCAAGCAGTGTTCAGCAAGCAAGCAACACGCTCAGGGTTCACAACCACAACCAACACCAGCAAGCAACCTGCTCAGGGGTCAACCCCTTCCCCTCAATTCAGTCAGCTGACACATGCGGCGTCCATTCAAGGAGGCACACAACACGACAGAACTCCTGTTGAGAAACCAAAAGCAACCATACCGCCCTGTTGTTGCCACCAAAACCAACCGGTGCCGCCAGCTGGGTTAAACCCAGGAAGTTCCTCCGAGAGACGCAAGCAGCATGCATGGCTGCTGAACTCAACATATCACCCTGATATGTCCGGGCACACCTCCAAAACAGTGTGATGTGAAGTACTGTAAAGTTTAGTACTTTCAATACTTGTAGTGCCACATTTGCGGCAATGCAGCCAGCAACATTCTACAGAAAACAGGGTGCCAGGCTCAGCAGCACATTATTCATAACATTATAAAAATAATAATAATAGTACAGAATAATAATAATAATAATAATAGTACAGTACAGTATTTTGGGGAAGGGTCCCAACCTCAGCACCAGCCAGCGAGCCAAGGGCTCATGATCTGAACAGCCTGATAGCCGCGGAGTCCAACATGCGCACCAGCAACTTTAAAAGCCCAAAGCACAGTGCTCAAGGCGCAAACTCCGCCACTCCGACAGGTGTATAGCATGTTTGTACGTAAGTACATTGTCCAAACTATCATTCCCTCAACCTCCCCATCACTTTGTCCCACACTATCATTCCCGAACCTCCTCATCACTCCCTGAAACTTCTGGACATCTGCCTTCCTTGGCACCCCACACTCTGCATGCACCCCCGGGGGGCCTTGTTGCCACACAAACACAACATTTCCGCCACACAGAAAGCACAACCATCTTGCCGCACACAGCTCAATGCGAGCTTGTTCAGCCTTCCACAAGCCGCCGCCCGGTTTGCCAGCCCATGCCCGTGCAGCCCCTACTAGTAAATGCAAGCAGCACCGGGCAAGAAGCGCACTCCCTACACACAGACTGCCAGCCCATTGGGCACAGCAAGCACTCCTGTGCAAGCACACAGGACTTGGAAAGCAAGGAACGGGCAATTGAAGCAAGGGGAAGGTCAAAGACCAACATTGCAAGCAAATGGCCCTTCTCCCAACGTCAATGTGACATCCCCCCAGTCAAAACCCCAGCACGACAGCACAACACACAGCACAGTGTTTTCCCTCAACACAGTGCTTCCCTCAGCCTGACGGCACCTCTGCTCACAGGGCATACAGAAATCTTGCTTTTCAAGACAGTGCCGCTCAATGCTGCATAGGTAGAGCCGCAGGACTGTGGTAACCCCCCACATGTGAGAGGATTGCCCACATGATGGTGACGTGGACTAATATGACAACTCAAAGGCGTGCAACTACAGAGGAACGACAGAGCACGTGCACACAAGGAAGCAAAGGCATGTGTGAGTCCCGTCAGGGAGATACCCGCTGCACGTCCTCAGCCACACCCATTTGCATCCACACAAACAGCTGCTAACGCACCACATAACTGAATGATCTGTCGTACTTGTCTGCGGCAGGGTTAACCCCAGCCGAAAAATACAGACGCTACCGTCCAGTGCCGGACAGGTACCAGGGGACAAAGTCCCAGCAGCAGCACTACCCAGAGTTGGGGGCCCGAGGTTGAAAAGCTGACATGCAATCTGCCACAGCAGCACCAGCACCAGCCTGACAGCCCCCAGAGGAACATGCACGTATACATGCACACTCGTGGAACAGAACAAGACGGCGTGCACAAACGTATGCACAAGCCGGACCAAGCAACACAATCCCGTTGAAACAGGCGCATACAGACACACTTTGACATGGCAACAACAGGCAAAGAACTCAGGAAGGAGCCAGCCGTCAGGTTTTTGCAAACCCACATAATGATGATAATCCTCCTTCAGGGCCCCATCCAAACCCAGTGACGCCATAGGATTACCTCCCGTCATCTTCAGACGGAGAAGTCCACCCACATGCACAGCAAGCACCGCCGCAAGGTGACAGCACAATGCCCGAGTCTGCTCCATTCTATAAACCACACATCAGCTAATGCAGGAGTCAACACGCTCAGCCGCCCCCCCTGTGACCCCCCCCCCCCCCCCAAAAGCAAACAAAACAGGCTCATACCAACCCACACTCAACCGCCATCATGCATTAGTCAGCCGTCGTAGCTGTCGTAGCCGGCGTTTGAAGCAGCTGCTACAGGTGCAGCAGCCGCCAGTTGCATGCACAGCAGCGTGCTTCACAAGTCTTGGACCTCTGGGGCGTCCCCTGTCGGCTGTGCGTTGTTGTTGCTGGCGCTGTGGTTCATGCCGGAGCCGCTCCCCTGCTGCTGGCTGCCTGCAGTGAGCTGTGCCACCTGCGCAACAAGCACAGCAGTGTCACATGATCCGTCTACAGCTACGATGCAAACCTTCACCCTACCGAGGTAGCAGTATTTCCCCCAAGTGCACCAGGAAGTTGACGGCCGGATTCATACACTGGCACTCTGCTGAGGTCCACACAGCGCACACTGAGTGTGTTTCATGGCAGGACACTCATGTACGCATGGCCCAAGCAAACTAGACCCCTGTGTAGATTTGTGGTGCGTTCCAAGGAACCATGCTTTATGCAACACACTGGCCATGCAGACATGAGCATACATGCCATGCATACACTGCATACAATTGCGGTGCTAGGTACATCTGTGGCTCGTCATCTGTGGTAGTACATCTGTGGTGAAACCAGACCCCAGTCAGCAACGCACCTGAGCAGCAACCTCCATGGCCAACCGCTGCTTTGTGACTGCCACCAGTTGGCCAGCACGCGCAAGGTGGAACAGCTGCAGCTGTATGACAGCAGACACCAACGACAGCAGCTCGCAATCAGCTGCGTCCAGCGCTGCTACGTTGGGGTATTCTGCATCTGCAGGGTCGAATGCTGCAGGAGCTATCAGCTGCAGTGCTGTCATGAGGTCCCGTGCTGAGCTGGTGTGCACGGAGACGAGCTTTTGGATCTCCTGGGGACTGTAGTGCCCTGCATCTGGCAGCAAGGCCTTCACAGTCCTGCAGTAAGCAGCAGATGGTGAGTGAATGAGCACTCCCTGCCTGGGTGCAGTGCTCAGCTGTTGCTCAGCTGTTGCTCAGCTGTTGCTGTCAGCTGTGTGTGTGCTGACGGACAGGGGTGTGCAGCACTGGACTCTGCACTGGGGAATGTATAACATGCAAGATAGCAAAGCAGTTCCCGGCTTTTGGCGACTGAGTCCTGTCTGTCCGAGCTGTATTGCGGAAGAGGTCCGTCGCGATGGAACTCAGTGACTCAGGCCTCGAACATGCCTGATCGTTGCGCGGGCAGTACGATCTCCACTTTCAAGCAGTTCTTCGATATGATTCCACAGGGAGGAAACCACCACCTCCTCGGCCGGTGTTCCACGCGTGTGATCCTGCAGTCGTGAAGGATGAAGGTCGAGGTGAAGCAAGCGATTGTCAATTCGCATTGCATGCACGGAACAGAAAGTTCAACAGCGCTACGAGGTGGGCTGCGGGGCCCCCACACCAGCATCACCACACCAGCACCATTGTCAGTCAGCACGGAACCCGCTGACCCCAAGCAGCGGGCTTGAAACTCACCATAACACCTTGATTATCAAGGCTTGATACCTTGCAACTGGAGCGCTTGGCTTCGCAGAACGAGAGGAACAGTGCGATATCTGGGAACTGGTGCGTCTACAAAACGTCGACCCCAACACGGATGACTGGCGCAGTTGCTAGTTTGGCTGTTTGTTATCGATGTATTGCTCTGAATTGTGCTTCCAGCATCCCCGGGATATTTTTTGTATGGACGTTTGGGTGTGACATAATGACATGCATGGTGTGCTGATCCAGGTGGAAGGTGGTGAGAGGCGTTTGGGCAACAGTGCATTACCTTATGTAGGTTCTGGTGGGTAGGACCATTTCCTCAGCAACCGTGGTGCCGGAGATGTCCACACTTGGGGTCCCTTGAAGGTTCCTTCAAGCAGAGGTCCCAGAAGGTACTAGGTCACGCTGCCCCATCCCTGTGTTTCACCAAGCGAGGTAGAGCTGAGCAATGGCAATGAATGTGGTTGTCATGATGGGCTTACATACATGTGGCAGGGTGGGAGCACGCTGAGCCCATTTCGCATCACTGATCAACGTACACCAGGCCATACCCATGGCGGAGAGAGCAAACCAGCGGAGCTCGAAAAACGAACATAATGAACTAGAAAAAGTTTTACTTGCATGGTTTAGTGAAGCAGAGCCCCAACAGCTGGTTTAGCAGGTGCACCTGAGCGTTTAGCCCCGCGTGGTGGCTGCAATCACTGGTTGAATGTCTTGTTGGGAAACGTAGTATTGCTGACATTTTGGGGCCGCCCCGGACCATGTGTTGAGGTCAGCAACAACATCAGCAGCACTGCAGCAGCTGCTGCTGTGCAGAAAATGAGGCCTCGCCCAGGAGCGGCCACAGCTCGGCAGAGGCAAACCCACAAAGAGCGTAGGGAGCGCTTGCAGGGCGTGTATGAATCGGCTCAGCAGCAGCTGGAGCAAGAGAGGTTGCTGCTGGCCCAGCAAAAGCTGCGGGAGCAGGTTTGTACACCCCCTGCCTGGCACGATCGCTGGACCCTTCTGCTTTGCTCGTGTCAATGGCAGGGCGTTGCCAATGCTGCTGCTGCTGCTGCGGATGCATTCCTGGTGCAGGTGTTGACGGATATGTGCCTTCTCCTGGACAGCATTGCACTCGCCAAAAGGCCCCACCATCTCCTCTGGCTGACAGCAGAGCCACAGCAGGGCTCAAGACAGCACAGCACACACACAGGCCCCAACCCAAACCCGCAGCAGCAGCAGGATGCACTTTTGTCGCCCTTTCAGGCCCCTGCTCAGCAGCTGGGCAGCAACACCCGCAGCAGCAGCAGCTAACGTATTGAAGCAGCAGCACGTGCAATCCCCAGCTGGTGCTGTACAGCGGACCTGCTGTCCAAGGTCACTGCTGATGTGGTGCAGCCTGTGCTGGCTCTGACCCCAGAAGACCTCAGCACATTACTGACAGACACATTTTATCAGCTGCTAGCTCTGTTCGAGTATGTTCAGCGGCAGCAGCGTACACCGCCAGCCCTGGGGCTGCTGCATGCGCCCCAGCACAGGCCAGCGCCAGCAAGACAGCAGCAGCAGACGCATGGGATGGCGGGAACAGCCACTGGCAGCACTAGCGAGCTCAGCAGCCCAGGAAGCAGCACTACAAGTGCAGGATCAACGGACAGGAGCTGCGGTGTGCTGGACATGCAGGCCATGCAGCATGTCCAGCTGAGCACACAGCAACCTGCAGGACAGCAGCCTGCAGGACATGTGCTGGGGTGGCCGTCTGCTGCAGGAGCATGGCAGTGGCAGGAGCAGGCCCAGCACCAGCAGGGCCAGCAAGGGCAGCAGCACCAGCACGCACACCTGCAGGGCAATCAACAGCAGCAGCCGCCATGCCAGCACACACAGCTGCAGGACAATGCCATGCACGGCCAGCTCGACCAGGCGCGGCACATGCAACAGCTGCAGGACCTTGTCCAGAAGTTCTACGGCATCATGAGTATCATCATGGTGCTGCAGCCGGTGCCGCTGGTGCGGGCGGTGTGCCTGAACCACAGGACGCAGCAGGAGGGGTCGGCTCCCCGAGAGCACTGGCTGGTGAGTCATGAGGCCGGGTTTGCTCTTTTTCTTCTTTCTTCTTTCCTTGGGTTTGCTTAACCTCTTCTGCTTTTGTGTCCACCTTTGTCAGTGCAAACAGAAGAAGCTGCAAGCGCTGGGATTTGATGCTGTTGTGTTACCTCGTGGCCGGTGTTGCATCATCATTACCTTTCATTGTGTGCATCTGTGGTGGTACTGATGGCAGCAGTGTCCGCATGCTGTCGCTGCCTGCTGTTGCAGGAGGTGACCCGTCGGCTGCTCCTGACACAGCAGCAGCACGATTACCTTGGCCGCGCGCTGCTAGAGGTGCGTGTGAGGGGACTACGCTGCTTGACTTGACCTCGGACGCAGCATGATACCTGCTTGAGCATCACGTGGCTGCCGTTGCACCCGCTGTGTTCCGCAGTGCTTCTTCCGTTCTGAGCTGAACAGTGTTGCGTCACTTCCGTGGCACACCATGATCTTGCGTCTGGACTTCTTTTCTCACAACACACAGGGCATTCACACAGTGCTGCATGTGATGTTATGTACGCACACACTGACTCCTTCAGTGCCTGTTTTCCATGTCAGCGCCATGTGCACTTACTGAGTTTCTCTTGTGTGCACCGCGCCAAGTCCACGTGGTGGTTCTATCCCAGCGCACACCCTTGCGTGCTGCTTCAACGCAGTGTGCTTGGCATCTCTCGTCATCTCTCATATTGTATCTTTCACTCTCACGCTCTCTCACTCTCATCCTCACTCCATGTGTGCTGTTCAGGTGACTCTGAGGCGTGGCGGTCACGTGGGTCAGCTGAGTGGGCTGGCCCAGGAGGTTGCCTCACCCAGCTTGCTGGTACAAGCCGCACAGAGCCTCACAAGCCAGCAGCAGCACAGCACAAAGGGAGACTCTGCCTCCTCCCTTGCAGCCACACAGCCCAATGCTTGAGCTGCCGCAACCGCTACAACTGCTGCTGGTGGGGCTGGAGTGCGTACAGCAGCAGCGGCGGCACCGGCAGCGGGGGCAGCAGCAGGGGCAGCTGGGCTTGGTGGTGGGCTGTTGGGCAGCAGTGGTGTGTCGCTGACGTGCCGATTGGAGCACACGCCCTCTACACCAGCCTGGTGGGCCTGCTGGTGATGGACAGCCTGACAGTGATGCAGAAGGCAATCTGGATCGTGGCAAGCTATCCCTGGTGGGTTACGTGTGTGTCAGCATCGGGAGTAGTAGTGTGTGTGTAGACACAGGGAGTGTGTGTGTGTGTGTGTGGGGGGGGGGGGCGGTGTCACTAGAGGCCAGTTGACAAGGGGGGCTTGGTGATGTGTGGGGGGCTCCTGTCGCCCATTTTTTTGGGGATCATTGTCTCACAACACGCATGTTCGCACAACGTCTACAAGGAGGGTTGACCGGCCTGGTGGGTCTGCTGGACAGCTCGATGGCTATGCACAAGGTACATTCGGCCTTGTAGACGACCCATGAAAGGTTGAAAGCTGCCTTCATGCAGTCGAGTTTGTTGAGGGAGGGGGCCGTACTTCTCAGCCCTGTCATTTACTGGTATCGGCAGCCAAGGGAGGGCGGTCGGGCTGCCTGTCGAGTGTGCTGCATGCGAGGAGCTTGTGGCATCCATGGGGTGGGGCACGTTGGGTATGTTGGTGGCCGACTCGCTCACTCACTGCTTTACTCACATGCTCGCTTGCTGATCCACTCACTCGCTCGTTCACTCTCCAGCTCACTCCTGCCTCTGGTCTGTTTCCATGCTGCCGCCCTGTCTGTCGCAGGGTGCCTGGCGCAGTGGTGCTGTGCAGCTGTGCAGGAGAGCTCGGCCAGCAGCAGCGCTTTTTGCAGCAGCAGCAGGGGGCTGCTGATGACAGCGGGCAGCCAGGGGCTGGGGATTTACAGTCCCTGCTGTTCAGCCAGCAGCAGTACGTGGCATGTGAGCAGCACCTGCAGCAGCGGCGGCAGCTCTGGTGGCGGCAGCAGCAGCAGCAGCAACCGGATGGCCTGTCTGCTGCTGCTGCTGTTGTGTCCGGGCCGCCACAGGACGGTCGCGCGGGGTCAGCACCGCTGCAGGATCGTGCTGGGGATGTTGTCATGCAAGAGTGTGATGACGGCGCTCCAGCGGCGGCTGCTGCTGCTGCTGCTGCTGCTGCTGGCAGCAGTGGCTGCTGCGCGTGCTTGTACGGCAATGCTGGTGGAGCCGCCAGACTGACTGAAGCTTAGGGACGGGGACAGCGGGTGGTGTCAGGACACACTATGCAATGTGCGTGTTGATATATGCGAAGGTGATGGTGGCATGTGGTGGTCAGCAGTGCAGATAGCCATCGTGCCTCTGGGAGAAGTGGATGGTTGTCAGCTGTTGGCCTCAACTTGGGCTTTGGGTGTTGCTTTGTGCAGATTACAGAGTGCAGTTCTGCTTCGACAACAAAGCACAGACTGCAGCACTCCTTGTGCAGCAGCTTTACAGACTGCTGTCCTGCTTTTATGATTTTGTGCTTTACTGAGGACTGGCTGTCAGCAGTGGGCCTCGACTGAGGCTGTGGCTACTGGCCTCTGCACATACGGCAGCCTTGCTTCCACAGTCAGCAGCCCTGCTTTAGTTAGCACTGTCTCTCGTGTGGATTGGATGTCAGCAGTGGGCCCTGACTGGGGCTTTGGGTGCTGGCCTCTGCACATACGGCAGCCTTGCTTCCACAGTCATCAGCCCTGCTTTAGTTAGCACTGTCTCTCGTGTGGATTGGATGTCAGCAGTGGGCCCTGACTGGGGCTTTGGGTGCTGGTCTGTGCGCATGCTGTAGCCTTGCTTCCACAGTCTGCAACCCTGGTTTAGTTCGCATCGTCTCTCGTGTGGATTGGATGTCAGCAGTGGGCCCTGACTGGGGCTTTGGGTGCTGGTCTGTGCGCATGCTGTAGCCTTGCTTTCACAGTCTGCAGGCCTGCTTTTAGATGGTCTTTCCTTGTGTGGAATGGATGTCAGCAGTGGGCCCCGGCTGGGGGTTTGAGCGCTGGTCTTTGCACATACTGCAGCCTTGCTTCAGCAGACTGCAGTCCTGCTTTCAGCTATCTGTGTGGTCTGTAATGGAATGGATATCAGCAGTAGGCCTCGACTGGGGCATCGGGGTGCCGAGGCTAATTCGTTTGTGACAGACCGCAGCCCTCCTCTAAGATCTGTAGTGATGGGTGGGACGGCTGTCAGTTGTGTGAGCGTCAATTGGGCCTGTGGGCGCTTGGACTGGTGTGTGGGCAGACGTCAGGCTGCAGCCCCGTTCTTTACAACCTTCTTAGGTAGTTCTGCTTTGGCTTGTTGGTGGGATGGCTGTCAGTTGTGTGAGCCTCTATTGGATCTTTGAATGTTGGGACTGGTGTGTGGGCAGACCGCAGACTGCAGCCCTACTCTTATCAACATTAGACAGTTGGCTTTGCTTTTGTGGTGGGATGGCTGTCAGTTGTGTGAGCCTCCATTGGGCCTTTGTGTGTTGGGACTGGTGTGCGGACAGACCGCAGACTGCAGCCCTACTCTAGTTCATCCCAAGTACTACTGATAGTCGTGCTTATGGTGGGATGGCTGTCAGCAGTGGGGCTTCAGCTAGGTTCAGCCTCTGCTGAGGTGATGGGGTTCCCAGCTGCTTGGGCCAGATACACTTTGGGCTTGTTTTGCTGAACGCGTGGGTGTCAACACTCTTGCCGCACTGGGCGTACATGTATGTTTGTTATCCAGACAAACCCCCGAGCAGCTGATTGGGCCAGATACACTTTGGGCTTATTTTGCTGAGCGCGTGGGTGTCAACACTCGTGCCGGGCGTACAAGTATGCTCGTTGTTCAGACAAACCCCCGAGCAGCTGATTGGATCAAGATACAGTTTGGGGTTGTTGTGCTGAGCGCGTGGGTGTCAGCACTTGTGCCGCACTGGGCGTACATGTAGGTGTGTCGTGTAGCCAAACCCCCGAGCAGCTGATTGGGCCAGATACACTTTGGGCTTATTTTGCTGAGCGCGTGGGTGTCAACACTCGCGTCGCCCTGGCGGTACATGTATGTCCGTTGTTCAGACAAACCCCCGAGCAGCTGATTGGGTCAAGATACAGTCTGGGGTTGTTGTGCTGAGCGCGCGTGGGTGTCAGCACTTGTGCCGCACTGGGCATACCTGTGTGCATGTGTCTTGAAGCTGAGCCCCGAGCAGCTGATTGGGCCAAGATACAGTTTGGGGTTTTGCTGATGGCGGGGGTGCCAACACTTGTGCTGCACTGGCCGTACATGTTTGTGTGTCTTGATCTAAACCCCCACGCAGCTGATTGCGCCAAGGTACAGTCTGGGTTGTACTGAGCGCGCGTGGGTGTCAGCACTTGTGCCGCACTGGGCGTACATGTAGGTGTGTCGTGAAGCCAAACCCCCCCGAGCAGCTGATTGGATCAAGATACAGTTTGGGGTTTTGCTGATGGCGGGGGTGCCAACACTTGTGCCGCACTGGGCGTACGTGTACGTTTGTTTTGAAGCCAAACCCGCGAGCAGCTGGTTGGATCAAGATACAGTTTGGGGTTGTTGTGCTGAGCGCGTGGGTGTCAGCACTTGTGCCGCATTGGGCGTACATGTATGTGTGTTGTTCAGACAAACCCCCGAGCGCTGATTGGGTCAAGATACAGTGGTTTATACTGAGCGCGCGTGGGTGTCAGCACTTGTGCCGCACTGGGCGTACATGTATGTGTGTTGTGAAGTCAAACCCTAAAGCAGCTGATTGGGCCAAGATACAGTCTGGGGTTGTAGCGCTGAGCGCGTGGGTGTCAACACTTGTGCCGCACTGCCAGTTCGGGCGTACCTGTGTGCGTTTGTCTTGAAGCTGAGCCACGAGCAGCTGGTTGGGGCAGGATACACTGGCAGTGTTGTGTTGTGTGCGTGGGTGTCAACAGTTGGGTGGCACTGGGCGTACATGTATGTGTGTCTTGAAGCCAACCCGCGAGCTGCTGGTTGGGCCAAGATACAGTTTGGGGTTTTGCTGAGCGCGTGGGTGTCAACACTTGTGCCGCACTGGGCGTACCTGTGTGCGTTTGTTTGGAAGCTGAGCCCTGGAGCAGCTGGTTGGGACGATGCGTCTGGGGTTTTGCTGAGCGCGTGTGTGTCAACACTTGTGCCGCACTGGGCGTACCTGTGTGCGTTTGTTTGGAAGCTGAGCCCCGAGGAGCTTATTGGGGCAAGGTACGCTTTGGGGTTGTGCTGCCAGTGAGCTAGTGGGTGCCAACCCCTGGGTGGCACTGGGCGTACATGTATGTGTGTCGTGAAGCCAAACCCCCAAGCAGCTGGTTGGGACGATACAGTTTGGGGTTTTGCTGAGCGCGGGGGTTTCAACCCCTGGGTGGCACTGGCCGCTGTACACATGTGTGTGTGTCTTGAAGCTGAGCCCCGAGGAGCTGTTTGGGGCAAGGTACGCTTTGGGGTTGTGCTGGCAGTGAGCTAGTGGGTCTCAACCCCTGGGTGGCACTGGGCGTACATATGTGTGTGTCTTGCAGCCGAACCCTCGAGCCTGATCCTGCAGTCTATGCTGGTTGACGTAGTATCCTTGCACGTAATTTGCTTGAAAAAGTAGCGCAACGCATGTACAAAGGACCTGTCACACATGTGAGCCTCGTGGCGTGTGACAGTCACCGTGTGTGTGTGGTTGTGTGGTGTGGCTGAGACACTGAGCCTGCACCTGCAGTGCTTTGCTGTTATGACTCGACTTGGATGCACGTGACGTGGGCAGAGCGGCGCAACGCATGCACAAAGGACCACGCACTGTTATACACTTGCTACACTTCCCACAATCAAATATCTGGCGGCGTGCAACAGTTGGGTTTTGTGTGCGCTGAAGCACACGGCTTGCAGAGCCTACAATGCAATGCTGTCTGGTGGGGTGCTGCAGCCATTTGTATGGCTCGGCTGGGACAGTGGAGCTTCTTGGGGCTTTTGCTTCTGCGTGGATATTTGCTGTGCACTGTGCAGTTCTGGCGCCCATAAGCACACGTACACCTACAAGGAACTCATCGCCAACCAAATCGGCGGCTGATGTTTGCAACTGAAACAGTCGTTTATGTTTGCGATGGATGCTACATGCATGCGCGGTGGGAGGTTTTGGGTGCATGGCGGCCTATGAGTCTCTGGCTCCTCCTTGTGGCTTGGACTTCCCTGTTTGCTTGCCCCTTTGTACTGTCTGTACTGTGCTGTACAGAGTTGCATGGTAATACCTGGAGGTTGCAACAGGGTGCACGGTGCAGTATGTGTTTGCAGGTATGTTTGTGATTACGGTTGTATGTCCTCGTGGACTGAAGGCGTGTGTTTCTTTTGGTTGGCTGTTGTCCCAGGGAGATGCAGCAGGTACATGCCACACTACATGTTGAGTTTGCGTGTCTGGGTTCTGTGTCTGCCTGTCTGTCTTCTGTCTTCTGTCTGTCTGCCTGTTTCTCTGTCTGCGGGTGTGTGGGCCGCCAGGCATCTGTTGACTTGGCTTTGCAGCTGAATCACTGTGTCCTGTTCAATTTCCTTTGCGTCCACTGGTCAATACCAGCTTAATCTTGTCCCCAAGCAATGCATCGGTGATCAAAACCAAATGCATTGGTGGTGTTTGAGGGTGGTGTGCTGGACTGTCAGCTCTGTCCCTGTTACTGCTAACGCCTGGGTGGATGTGGTGGTTGCCGTTTTTGTTTTCGACGCCCGACAGCTGGGTGAGAAGCAGTGGAGTGGGCTGTTTATGAGTGGTTGTGTGGAGGCGCGGGTTTTTTCCTTCCCCCCCCCCCCCTCCCCCGCCCTGCGTGTCCGTATGCACATCTGCGTGGGTTCTGAATGGAAGGGGATTCGTTTGTAAGTGGTTCTGGAGCTTACAGGCCACCGGTTCATGAAGGGGACATCAGTCGGTTGGTGGTGAATTGGTACCAACTGTGTTTGCGGCATGGGCCGTCCTTGCATATCCAACCTCTGGGCTGTGTGAGGGCACCACTGCGGCACATGGCGCAGCAGCAACCAAGCTTTCGACTGGGTGTGCTACTGCTGAGGTGTCACATGCTGGGGTTCAGGTTTAGCCTGCAGCTGATGGGTCGCAGAGACAAACCCCATTGTCAAGAGGGGGTGGGGTTCAGCCCTGGTCACTGTTGCTATGTTGTTGAACATACATGTTGTGTATGTGCTTGGCATTGACAGCTTATTGGGCGTGGCAGCATCCTGCGTTTTCACAACTTGTACCAGGCGCACTCTTTGCTGATTGGTCAGGGCCGTGCAGGTGTGGTGACGCAACATATGCGCTCGGCGACAGCTGCGCTCGCACGGCCGCCGAATGTGTAAATGCTTTGCTGAGATGCGTTGGATATGCACCAGTCGCGCTGCGACTGTGCATGCTGCTGCCTTGCAGTCGGTTCAATGACAGGTTTGAGGAACTACAGTGCCTCACACTCGTGATGGCACAATGACTTGTCCAGCAAAAAGAGAAAAAGAGAAAGAGAGAGGTTGCAGCACTTGATATTTTGTTCTACCCCAATGTTGCCCTGGCATTCTGGTACTGTGCCACCAGCAACAGGCTGTTCCGACAGTCCGCTCGGGAGGAGCTCCTCCTGGCTGTTATCGCTCAGCGGCAGCTGGCAGCTGGCGGCG
Source organism: Desmodesmus armatus (assembly GCA_007449985.2). Classification (NCBI taxonomy): domain Eukaryota; kingdom Viridiplantae; phylum Chlorophyta; class Chlorophyceae; order Sphaeropleales; family Scenedesmaceae; genus Desmodesmus; species Desmodesmus armatus. The sequence goes on from VIIQ02000318.1 coordinate 54,551, forward strand.
ATCCCTACGCAGCCGTAGCAGCAGCACGGCAGCAGCTTATGACTTGCGTGCTGGGAGCAGAAGCAGCTATCCCGGCACCAGCAGCGCGGCAGCACGCAGCAGCGGCAGGGGTGAATGTCTTGGAGGGGCCGAGTACCTGCGCGCACGCCGGGTGCAGCAAACCGGCTCTGATTTCCTGCCCTGTTTGCCAGGCGGTCAGCTACTGTGGTGTCGACTGTCTACTGTTGGGCCTAACCACACACTATGCCCTCTGTGTGCCGCGGCACGTTCCCCACAGCAACAGCAGCACTCGGCAGCTGCCGCCAGCAGCAGCAGACAGCGGGCGCACAGCGGCGATGGCAGCCGCTGCTGCCCAGGATGACCCTCCTGCCGACGGCAGCGGTGCTGGAGCAGCAGTGGGCCACAACAGCCCGGGTAACTCCTCAGTGGGCAGCGAGGCAATGGAAGCGGCACCTGACAGCAGTGGCCCGCCAAGCCAATGGGGGCCCAACCCTGTGTTCCTTCTGGGCGATGGGCGGCACAGCAATGCTGTCACAGCTGCTGACAGCCTTGCTGCAGTGCAGAGTCTGAACAGGTCCGTGTGTCCGAGATAGCTTATGCACGCTTAGAGGCACTCTGACCTAGAGGTGAACTCCTGGAGCGATGGCCCTGTCAGCACAGACAGCCACTACAGCAATGGCACAACAGCATGCCCGGCTTGGTAGCTCACAGCGTGTCGTGATCCTCTGTTACTAGCAGGGTGCCAGCATTGCGGCTTTGAAATGCCTATGCTGCCAGGTTGAACCTGCAGCTTGCAGCATCACACTTGCATCTGTCTTCTTGGTTATCTGTGCACTGCTGATGGTGCTTTGTTCAGCCCCTTAGGTACATCATAGGTACCATGACTGCGAGAAGGTGTATGTCCCCGCCTGGGTCCCATACGCTCCTGCTGAGCGTCCAGGCCACCATGGGTGGCACCGGAAAGTTGGTGCCTTGTCACATGCCGCTTGTAGTTTGCATAACTACTGCGCTTGTGCAAGCAGTGCATGACAGCAGCCCTCGGCAGCTGCACTGGCTAGGTTTTTTATGGGTTTTTTCCTGCCACCACCATGTCTGTTGTCTGTGCATGCGCGTCAGTTTGACATGGAGTCCTCTGGTACATCAGCTTTATCACATAGCCTGCCGCACTGTGCTGCATGCAGCTTCTTCACGGTCGTGATGCTGCGCACACCCTCACAACCGTGGGGGGGGTATCAAGTGCTGCAACCTCTCTCTTCTCTTTTTCTCTTTTTGCTGGACAAGTCATTGTGCCATCACGAGTGTGAGGCACTGTAGTTCCTCAAACCTGTCATTGAACCGACTGCAAGGCAGCAGCATGCACAGTCGCAGCGCGACTGGTGCATATCCAACGCATCTCAGCAAAGCATTTACACATTCGGCGGCCGTGCGAGCGCAGCTGTCGCCGAGCGCATATGTTGCGTCAGCTGACGCGAGGTTTGAGTTGGCTGCCCGATTGGGTGGCACCTAAGGGCCAGCTGGTCCTGTTACGCATGTCAAGTGGCTGGCTTGGGTAGCACTGTGCAGTTTTGCCAAGTGCTTAGGAACGTAGTTGCTTGAGTGTTTGTATCTTTCCTTGATCCTGCACTGAGGAAGTGACAGGTGTACGTCATCCGCTATGCCTAAGCCCCGCGAATGCTCGGCCGCTTTGGCTGGGGCGAGTGCGTGTGCAGGCAATCTTTCTTGAGCTCGACTCTGTCAGTAATTGTATCCTGCTTTACTTCATGTGAGTAGTGAGACGATACAGCAGACTGTCCACAGCTGGCAGCCGGTGAAGCCCGGGTCGAGCAAAGAATAAATACAAGTCAAGATAATAAAACAACTTCCTCAGTGCAGGATCAAGGAAAGATACAAACACTCAAGCAACTACGTTCCTAAGCACTTGGCAAAACTGCACAGTGCTACCCAAGTCAGCCACTTGACATGCGTAACAGGACCAGCTGGCCCTTAGTGCCACCCAATCGGGCAGCCAACTCAAACTCGCGTCAGTGGGTGTCTGTGGCCGTTTGCTCTGTGGCCTGGCACAGGGATTCAAATTCAAGGTGGCCGACAGATTTGTGCTGCTGCATGGCAGTTCTGACATCTGGCTTTTGAATCATCAGAACCATCAAAGGCGTATTGGTTTCACCCTTGGAACCCTGGCGATGAGTCAGTCGTTGTGACAGGAGGTGGTTTATATATTCTGGTGCCACCAGAGATACCAAAAGTATAAAAAAATATACCAAATACCAAATAGTATGAATATAAAAAACTTACCTCACTTACCCTACTGCTGTAGGTATGTCAACACCCCTGGTGCCATTGTGTGATGTTGTTTAGTTTGTGTGAGTATTGCGCCACTGTATGATCCTGGTGGCGTCTGTACTGCAGTTGTGGACGATACTGTTGAATGCATCGACTCGCTCACAGTGCTGCAGATGGTTGATGAGCCTGCCCTGCCTGATCTTCTTGCTTGTTTTGATTTTTTCTGGAGTAGGTTCTTGGTGGTGTTTGCCAGCCAGATGAAAGTGACGATGTCAAGTGAATTCACTTCGACTTTTCAGTTCAGAAGCACCTTTCCTACAGGAGCCTGGGTGCCTCCACTACAGCATCGCTGCCAAACGCCGGTCAATCATCTGCAATCTGTCGCCCCCTGGCCAAGGCGCGGAGGTCCTACCGGTAATTTTTTGTTCTGTTATGCACCAGCCCGCAGCTGCAGCGTGCCATATAGTAAAAACCTACGTGACCTTTGCCTGTGAACGATCCTTTGTGCGCTTCAAGGATTTCTTTCATCAAGAATTTTTTTTCATTGAATGTCCAATGCCCCAGTTTGTGCGGTCTCCTTTCCCCGGCCCTGCCAAGCCCCACTGGACAAGCAGCCGCCTCTCATGCAGCATTCGCACGCACCGTGTGGTTGTTCCCGTAATCATCGTTTTCATAATGGTTGCGAATTGATGGGCCTGAGAGGCGGCCTCAATCCCATGCACGCTCCAGAACCCAGCCACCTCAATCTTGAGGCGCAGACACAGCACATTCACAGCACAAGCTGCAGCACATCCCCAGCACATCCACATGGCACGGTTCAAGTGATGTGCCATGAAGCTCTCCACATGAGCCCATGATAAAGCAGCACCCAGACCAACACCAGCCCCTACTGTACAAAAGCACTGCCACCAAGACCTCTGTGCCTGCCTTGGCAAGGACCTCTCCTCCTTGATAGACACACGCTTCAGCGTGGTTTTTGGGGATCAGACTCCACCCCAAAACCCTACACGCTCTGCCCCGGCAACCGCTGCTCTTGCCCCACAAAAAACTGGCGGCATGCGGCAGATGAGAAACTGGCAAGCTGGGGCTTGCCTGTGACTACACCTCTCTCCTCACTGGGTGACTGAGTGACCCCTCACTCACTCAATCATCCAGTGACAAACACACCAGGTCCCACTGCAAGTTGTTGCTGACATTGCAGCTGGTCATGCCATAAAAACATATGCACCACTGAAGCCACAACCGCGTAGCGCAGTGCGCGCTGTGACGCTGCTGCAGGGCATAATTCCTCATGGCCCAAAGTGAACTACACAGCAAATTGACGTCAGCCTGGAAGGGAAGTGAAGTCCACTCGGCACAGTGAAGTCACTCGGCTTGCCGAACAGCTGCCGTGCAGTGCTGGCCACACACACCCACTGTGCAGCAAAGATGATCCGTACAAACTTGGACACTGTCAGTGGCTCACGGTCCATGTCAGCATAGCACTGTACAGTGGGCCTGACACAGCTGACAGTCCATGTCAGCAGATGCAGCCAGCCAGCCTCCAAGAATTCTCCCATACTACTCCCCTGCCACAGCAACCCTGGGGCCACCCCGATCAGTCCTCGTTGATTTTGAGCACTGCCATGAACGCTGCTTGCGGCACCTCAACCTTACCCAGCTGTTTCATCCGCTTCTTACCCTCAGCCTGCAGCAGACAACACACAGCACAGCACACAGCTTGACAACACAGTCAGCGATGGCGTCTGACTTACAAACCTGTCGAACCTGCCTGCATGAAAGCATCTGCCTAGCGTCTTGTCGCCCCAGCCTCTGATGCTGATTGCACACATCGTGCACCAGAACAAGCGGCTACCTATGGAGCATTCATGACACCATGGATTGAGCAGCAGCATGCCTTCACCCCAAAACTTTCGGCCCCAGCCACCCAACCAACAAACCAACAAAGCCAACCAAGCCAACCAGCCAGCCTGAGCCAGGCACCCACCTGCTTCTGCAGCAGCTTCTTCTTTCTGCTGATGTCTCCCCCGTAGCATTTTGCCAGCACATCCTTCCTGTAGGCCTGGATGGCCTCACTGGCTATAACCTTGTTGCCGATGCACGCCTGTAGACACACAGCACGGCACAGCACAGCGCAGCACAGCACACAGCACATCATGTTTCATTGCTTTGGTGTCGCGTGAGATAGGCTGGCCTGGGCACCCTGAACTGCTGCCTGGAGCTGAACCACTCCAGCTTTTCACACAACGCCTTGCCACTCTCCAATCTTTGTAAACGCACAGACACCACCAAATGGCTGTCTGACTGAGACATGCTCAAGCATAGCATGCACCCCCCCCCCCCCCCCCCCCCCGCACCCACCACCACCACCCAAAGACAACCTATCACCCCAAAGACAACCTATCAACCCTTAGCAACAATCCCCCCTTCTTCCTCACCTGGATGGCACCCTGAACATTTGCCGTGGGATCAACTCCTTCAGCTTGCTGCACAATGCCTTGCCAACACGGTACGACGCATCCCTGCAAAACACAGCAGCAGCAGCAGCAGCACTGGGTGAAGTATACTTTGTTTCGGCCTCAAGATGTAACCAAAGAGATCTGACACACCACTGAGCCCTAAAGACCCAAGGGTCAAACGATCCAAGGGCCTGAAGATTCAAGTATCTATAAATCTGCCCCCCCCCCCCCCGGCGCCCACCTGTGGCAGATGACGCTGAGTGTGTTGCCAGCTCCCCATTGATCTTGATCTCCAACAGCACAAGGTCATTCACCCTGAAGCAGCAGCAGCAGCAGCAGCAGCAGACAGACATGAGCTCACTTACTGCACACACGAATATACCCGCACTCCGGCATGGTGCAACCCTCTGTCCGTCAGATCCCAATCTGATGAGACTCGGGTTCCCAAATACTTGTAGTGCTCAGGGTTTCCTACCTCACCTGTGCCCATGATTTTGTGATCCATGCTGGCGCTTTGTCAAGTACAAACGACACGACAGCTGTTTGAGTTTCATAATAACGTCAAAGACCCTCCTCCCTCACCTGTACCCCGTGATCTTGTACTCCATGCTTGCATACCCCTTGCTGCGGCTCTTGAGCTGGTCAAAGTAGTCGTTGACCACCTCCCGCAAGGGGATGTTGAACACAAGCGTGGGCGCTGTCTGCAAGGCGGCGAAAGAGAGGGGGGGGGGCAGGTGTGTGTGTAGACGCAGGGTGTGTGTATGGGGGGGGTTGTTCGCAACACATGCAGTCCACCAAGCGCGGTGCTGCTGCCTGTAAGGCAGGGCCAGGCAGTGTGCAATTTGGTCAAGAGGGAGATTTCCCCTTACTGTGAGGGTTGTGTGAAGGCCTGGCAAAGTTTCGTACTGCTCACCTGTGAGGTACTTCATTTCCACGACTCCCCTCGTCTGTTGTTGGCCATCTCCATGAGTTGCCTACGTAATCCGTAGGGTCACCATCTCAAGCCTGCAAGCAAGGGGGGGGGGGAGCAGAGGACAAAACAACCAACGCAACTATGAGGCCCATGCTGTGTTCACTCAAGAACCACCCCCGCACCCATGCCCCCCCCCCCCCCCCCCAAAACACCCCACCCCCCACCACCCCTGCCCTGCTGGACCTCCCGGCAGCGCCCCCCCCCCCCCCACACAACACACCACCCACACCCCCCCCACCCTCTCCGCCCTCTCTCTTCCGTGCTGCACACATATGGCATTGATAACCCTCTTTGCCGTCTATGGCACCTCTCCACGACCGTCGGACCCCCATCCCTACGCCCTGTGTCGACAACCCCCCCCCCCCCCCTGTCTCCTCACCTGACGTAAGGCTCAGCCTGATATGCTGTCCCTCTTTGTCGCCTCAGGCAGATCCCCTGGCTGTTGACATCCCCCCCCCCCACCCCCACCCCCCCCCCCCCCACCCCCCCGGGCCAACAAGCCCCCCAGCCCCCCCCCCCCCCCGAAGCACCCCCCCCCCCCAAACACACACACACCGACTGCCACTCCCCTCACCTGACGTAAGGCTCAGCCTGATATGCTGTCCCTCTTTGTCGCCTCAGGCAGATCCCCTGGGCTGTTGACATTCCCCCCCCCACACACACACACAAGTTGACTTATGCCCCCCACCCCCTCCTCTGCACCCACTTGGAAGCCATCAAGGCATTCCTCCCCTCTGTTGCCCGCCCCACCCCCTCCCTGTTCACCGCTCTCCTGGCCCCCGCTGTTGAAATTTTACCTGACGTAAGGCTCTGATATGCTGTCACGCTTTTTTGCTTCAGGTAGGTCTCCTGGCTGTTGACGTGTTGCCACAAACACCGCACAAACCTAACCGTGCCACGCCCACTCCGCCTCTGCACCCCCCCCCCCTGGGGAGGCATTCAAGGCAGTTCCCTCCCCCTGTTTGACCCCCCCCCCCCGCCCACCACCAGAGCGGCCATTGGGGCGTGCCCGGTTCACCCCTCACCTGACGTAAGGCTCTGATATGTTGTCCCTCTTTGTCGCCTCTGGCAGGTCTCCTGGGCTGTTGACTGTTATCTCAACGCCATCAGACTGCATGCACTTGTACACCACTGTAGGCGCCGTCGTCACCAGGTCCAAGTTGTACTCCCCCCGCTCTAACCGCTCCTGCAATGACAGACAAGAAACAAGGAGGTGAGCAACCATAACAAACATGAGTTATGTATGTGAGATTTGCGCAGTTGTACACCACTGTGGTGCGGCAGTGTTCAAATTATACTCTCCCTCTGACCACCCCTGACAGGCAACAATGACAAGAGACAAGTCATGCAGCAAGGGTATTCTGCCATCAATGCCTCAATCTCGTTGACAACACCCTCGTGCACAATCTCCCCAATGAGACAGGCATGATCGGGCCCGCTCCCCCCCCCCCCCCCCCCCCGCGCTTTGCACCCCCCCCCCCCCACCTCACCTGCACTATCTCCATGTGCAGCAGTCCCAGGAAGCCACTCCCCCCCCCCCCCCCGTCCTTACCGCCACCCACTGCACGATGTCCACGTGCAGCAATACCAAACCACACCCGCCAAACACCCCCCTCTCACCCCCTCCTCCACCCCCCCCCCCACTCCCCTCCCTCCCCTCCCCCACACCCTCTCCCCCCCCCCCCCCCCCGCCCCCCCCCCCCCTCCTCCCGTCCTTACGCACCCCACCGCACGATGTCCACGTGCAGCAATACCAGAAGCCACACCC